>CM062500.1:81317019-81412019 GCA_031479575.1 Coregonus ussuriensis
GGATTCAGCTCAATACCCCAGTTACATCATTATCCAGGACTAGGATTCAGCTCAATACCCAGTACATCATTATCCAGGCTAGGGTTCAGCTCAATACCAGTACATCATTATCCAGGCTAGGGTTCAGCTCAATACCCAGTACATCATTATCCAGGCTAGGGTTCAGCTCAATACCCAGTACAATCATTATCCAGGCTAGGCGTTCAGCTCAATAAACCCAGTACATCATTATCCAGGCTAGGGTTCAGCTCATACCCAGAGTACATCATTATCCAGGCTAGGGTTCAGCTCAATACCAGTACATCATTATTTATCATTATCAGGCTAGGATTCAGCATCAATACCCAGAGTACAAATCAATTATCCAGCTAGGATTCAGCTCAATACCCAGTACATCATTATCCAGGCTAGGGTTTCAGCTCAATACCAGTACATCATTATCCAGGCTAATGGATTCAGCTCAATAACCCAGTACACATCATTATCCAGGCTAAGGATTCAGCTCAATACCCAGTACAGTACATCATTATCCAGGCTAGGATTTCAGCTCAATACCCAGTACATCATTTATCCAGGGCTAGGGTTCAGCTCAATACCCAGTACATCATTTTATCCAGGCTAGGGTTCTCAGCTCAATACCCAGTACATCATTATCCCGGCTAGGTTCAGCTCAATATGCTTTACAGTACAGCATTATCCAGGCTAGGGTTCAGCTCAATACCCAGTACATCATTATCCAGGCTAGGGTTCAACTCAATATCCCAGTACAATTCATTATCCAGGCTAGGATTCAGCTCAAATACCCAGTCATCATTAACCAGGCTAGGGTTCAACTCAATACCCAGTACAGCATTATCCAGGCTAGAGTTCAGCTCAATATCCAGTCACATCATTATCATACCAGGCTAGGGTTTCAGCTCAATACCCAGTACAAATCATTATCCAGGCTAGGTTCAGCTCAATACCCAGTACATCATTATCCAATGCTAGGATTCAGCTCAATAACCCCAGTACATCATTATCCAGGCTTGGGATTCAGCTCAATACCCAGTACATATTCATTATCCAGGCTAGGGTTCAGACTCAATACCATGTACATCATTATCCAGCTAGGATTCAGCTCAATACCAGAATACATCATTATCCAGGCTAGGGGGGATTCAGCTCAATACCCAGTACATCATTATCCAGGCTACGGTTCAGCTCATACACCCAGTGCAGCATTATCCAGGCTAGGGGTTTCAGCTTCAAATACCTGTACATCATTATCCAGGCTAGGAAATTCAGCTCAATAATACCCAGTACATCATTATCCAGGCTATCTAGGGTTCAGCTCAATAAACCAGTACATCATTATCCAGGCTAGGGTTCAGCTCAATACCAGAGTACATCACATTATCCAGGCTAGGTTCATGCTCATACCCCCAGTACAAATTCATTATCCAGGCTAGGGTTCAGCTCAATACCCAGTACATAGCATTATCCAGGCTAGGGTTCCCTAGCTCAATATCCCAGTACATCATTATCCAGCTTTAGGGTTCAGCTCAATACCAGTACATCATTATCCAGGCTAGGGTTCCAGCTCAAATATACCCAGTACATCATTATCCAGGCTAGGGTTCAGCTCAATACCCAGTACATCATTATCCAGGGCATAAGGTTTCAGCTCAATACCCAGTGGCAGCATATCCAGGCTAGGGTTTTCAGCTCTATACCCAGTACATCATTATCCAGGCTAGGAATTCAGCTCAATACCCAGTACATCATTATCCAGGCTAGGATTCAGCTCAATACCCAGTACAAATCATTATCCAGGCTAGGGTTCAGCTCAATACCCACTGTTTTACATCATTATCCAGGCTAGGGTTCAGCTCAATACCAAAGTACATCATTATCCAGGCTAGGATTCAGCTCAATATACCCAGTACATCATTATCCAAGCTAGGCGTTCAGCTCAATACCCAGTACAGGGTCTTTAACATTAATCCAGGCTAGGGGTTCAGCTCAATACTCCAGTACATCATTATCCAGGCTAGGGTTCAGCTCTCAATACCCAGTACATCATTATCCAGGCTAGGATTCAGCTCAATACCCCCGTACATCATTATCCAGGCTAGGGTTCAGCTCAATATCAAGTCTTCATTACATCATTATCAGGCTAGGGTTCAGCTCAATACCCAGTACATCATTATCCAGGCTAGGGGTTCAGCTCAATACACAGTACTCATTATCCAGTAGGTTCAGCTCAATACCCAGTAACATCATTATCCGGCTAGGGTTCAGCTCATACCCAGTACATCATTATCCAGGCTATACGGTTTTCAAGCTCAATACCCAGTACATCATTATCCAGGCTAGGGATTCAGCTCAATACCCAGTACATCATTAATTTATCAATCCAGGCTAGGTTCAGCTCAATACCCAGTGCCACATCATTATCCAGGCTAGGGTTCAGCTCAATACCCAGTACATCATTATTCCAGGCTATGGTTCAAAGCTCAATACCCAGTACATCATTATTCCAGGCTAGGATTCAGCTCAATAACCCAGTACATCATATCCAGGCTACGGTTCAGCTCAATACCCAGTACACATCATATCCAGGCTAGGATTCAGCTCAATACCCAGTACATCATTATCCAGGCTAGGGTTCAGCTCAATACCAGTGGCAAGGCATTATCCAGGCTAGGGTTCAGCTCAAATACCCAGATACATCATTATCCAGGCAAGGGTTCTCAGCTCAAAACCCAGTACATCATTATCCAGGCTAGGATTCAGCTCAATACCCAGTGCACATTCATTATCCAGGCTAGGGTTTCAGCTCAATACCCTAGTACATTCATTATCCAGGCTAGGGTTCAGCTCATACCCAGTGGCAGGCATCATTATCCAGGCTAGGGTTCAGCTCAATAAACCAGTACATCATTATCCAGGCTAGGAATTCAGCTCAATACCCAGTACATCATTATCCAGGCCTTACGTTTTTTTTTTTTTTTTTTTTGGTTCAGCTCAATACCCAGTACATCATTACTCCAGCTAGGGTTCAGCTCAATTACCCAGTACATTCATTATCCAGGCTAGGGTTCAGCTCAATACCCAGTACATTTCATTATCCAGCTAGGGTTCAGCTCAATATCCAGTACATTCATTATCCAGGCTAGGGGGTTCAGCTCAATATCCAGTACATCATTATCCAGCTAGGATTCAGCTCAATACCCAGTACATCATTATCCAGGCTAGGATTCAGCTCAATACCCAGTACATCATTATCCAGGCTAAAGGTTCAGCTCAAAAGATATCCAGTACATTCAGCTTATCCAGGCTAGGGTTTCCAGCTCAATACCCAGTACATCATTATCCAGGCTAGGATTCAGCTCAATACCCAGTAAAACATCATTATCCAGGCTAGGGTTCAGCTCAACCCAGTACATCATTATCCAGGCTAGGGTTCAGCTCACTATTACCCAGTACATCATTATCCAGGCTATGGGATTTTAGCAGCTTCAATACCCAGTACACATCATTATTTATAATTATCCAGGCTAGGATTTTCAGCTCAATACCCTTCAGTACATCATTATCCAGGCTAGGGTTCAGCTCAATACCCATACATCATTATCCAGGCTAGGGTTCAGTCAATAACCCAGACATCATTATCCAGGCTAGGGTTCAGCTCAATACCCCAGTACATCATTATCCAGGCTAGGTTCAGCTCAATAACCAGTACAATCATTATCCAACTGGCTAGGGTTCAGCTTCAATACCCATACATCATTATCCAGGGCTAATAGGATTCAGCTCAATACCCAGTACATCATTATCCAGGCTAGGGTCAGCTCAATACCAGTACAATCATTATCCAGGGCTAGGGTTCAGCTCAATATACCCAGTACATCATTATCCAGGCTAGGGTTCAGCTCAACTATATCCAGTACATCATTATCATTATCCAGGCTAGGGTTCAGCTGCTCAAATCCCAGTACATCATTAACCAGGCTAGGGGTTCAACTCAATACTTCCAGTACAGCATTATCCAGGCTAGGATTCAGCTCAATACCCCAGTACATATCATTATCCAGGCTATGGGTTCAGCTCAATACCCAGTACATCATTTTAATCCTTTTATCCAGGCTAGGGTTCAGTCTCAATACCCAGTACATTCATTATCCAGGCTAGGATTCAGCTCAATACCCAGTATATCATTTATCCAGGCTAGGGGTTTCAGCAGCTCAAGATAACCCAGTACATTTATCATTATCCAGGCTAGGATTCAGCTCAATACCCAGTACATCATTATCCAGGCTAGGATTCAGCTCAATACCCAGTGGCAGCATTAACCAGGCTAGGGGTTCAAGCTCAATACCCAGTACACATCATTATCCAGGCTAGGGTTCAGCTCAATACCCAGTACATCATTATCTTATCAGGCTAGTATTCAGATCAATACCCAGTACATCATTATCCAGGCTAGGATTCAGCTCAATACCCAGAACATCATTATCCAGGCCAGTTGGTTCAGCTCAATACCGTCAGTACAGCATTATCCAGGCTAACGGGTTCAGTCAATACCCAGTACATCATTATCCAGGCCTAGTCCGGTTCAGCTCAATACCCAGTACAATCATTATCAGGCTAGATTCAGCTCAATACCCAGTACATCATTATCCATTGAGCTAGGATTCAGCTCAATACCAGTGTACATCATTATCCAGGCTAGGGTTCAGCTCAATACCCAGTACATCATTATCCAGGCTAGGGTTCAGCTCAATACCCAGTACATCATTATCCAGGCTAGGGTTCAGCTCATACCCAGTACATCATTATCCAGGCTAGGTTCAGCTCAATACCCAGTACATCATTATCCAGGCTAGGTTCAGCTCAATACCAGTTTACATTCATTTTATCCAGGCTAGGATTCAGCTCAATACCCATACATCATTATCCTGTAGATCATTACGCCATCCTTTACCATGGCTAGGGTTCAGCTCAATATAACCAGTACATCAGCATTATCCAGGCTTAGGATTCAAGCTCAATACCCAGTGATATATCATTAACAACCACTGGCCAGGGGATTCAGCTCAATACCCAGTACATCATTATCTTTTTCAGGCTAGGTTCAGCTCAATTACCAGTACATCATTATCAGGCAAGGGTTCAGCTCAATACCCAGTCATCATTAATCCAGGCTATGACTAGGGTTCAGCTCAATACCCAGTATATCATTATCCAGGCTAGGGTTCAGCTCAATACCCAGTACATCATCTTTATCCAGGCTAGGGTCAAGCTCAATACCATATGTACAAATTCATTATCCAGGCTAACGGGTTCGTCAGCTCAATATCCCATGTACATCATTATCCAGGCTAGGGTTTTTCAGCTCAATACCAAGTACATCATTTTATCCAGGCTAGGATTTCAGCTCAATACCCAGTACATCCATTATCCAGCAGGGTTCAGCTCAATACCCAGTAGTATTCATTATCCAGGCAGGTTTCAGCTCAATTACCAGTACATCATTATCCAGGCTAGGGGTATTTTGCTCAATACCCAGTACATCATTATCCAGCTAGGATTCAGCTCAATACCCAGTACATCATTATCCGGCTAGGGTTCAGCTCAATACCAGTACTCATTATTATCATTATCCAGGCTAGGGATTCAGCTCAAATACCCAGTACAATTACATTATTTTTATTATCCAGGCTAGGATTCAGCTCAATACCCAGTACATCATTATCCAGGCTAGGGTTTCAGCTCAATACCCAGTACATCATTATCCAGGCTAGGGTTCAGCTCAATACCCAGGTACATCATTATCCAGGCTAGGTTCAGCTCAATACCCAGTACATCATTATCCAGGCTAGGGTTCAGCTCAATACCCAGTACATCATTATCCAGGCTAGGATTCAGCTCAATACCCAGTACATCATTATCCAGGCTAGGATTCAGCTCAATACCCAGTACATTCATTATCCAGGCTAGGGTTCAGCTCAATACCCAGTACATCATTATCCAGGCTTAGGGTTCAGCTCAATACCCAGTACATCCATTATCAGGCTAGGGTTTTCAGCTCAATACCCAGTACATCATTATCCAGGCTAGGGTTCAGCTTCAATATACCAGTAACATCATTATCCAGGCTAAGCTTCAGTCAATACCCAGTACCATCATTATTATCCAGGCTAGGATTCAGCTCAATACCCAGTAATCATTATCCAGGCTAGGGTTCAGCTCAATACCCAAGTACATCATTATCAGCTAGGGTTCACTCAATACCCAGGTTTTTACATCATATCCAGGCTAGGGTTCAGCTCAATATACCAGTACAAGTCATTATCCAGGCTAGGGTATTCAGCTCAATAAATCCCAGTACATCATTATCCGGCTAGGATTTCAGCTCAATACCCAGTACATCATTATCCAGGCTAGGGTTCAGCTCAATACCCAGTACATCATTATCCAGGCTAGGATTCAGCTCAATACCCAGTACATGTCATTATCCAGGCTAGGTCTTCCAGCTCAATACCCAGTACATCATTATCCAGGCTAGGGTTCAGCTCATACCAGTACATCATTATCCAGGCTAAAGGGTTCAGCTCAATACCCAGTACATCATTATCCAGGCTAGGGTTCAGCTCAATACCCAGTACATCATTATCCAGGCTAGGGTTCAGCTCAATACCCAGTACATCATTATCCAGGCTAGGGTTCAGCTCAATACCCAGTACATCATTATCCAGGATAGGGTATTCAGCTCAATACCCAGTTGCAACAGGCATTAACCAGGCTAGGGTTCAGTCAATACCCAGTACATCATTATCCAGGCTAGGGTTCAGCTCAATACCAGTAAACATCATTATCCCCAGGCTAGGATTCAGCTCAATACCCAGTACCATCATAATCCAAAGGTAGGGTTCAGCTCAAATACCCAGTACATCATTATCCAGGCTAGGGTTCAGCTCAATACCCAGTACATCATTATCCAGGCTAGGATTCAGCTCAATACCCAGTACATCATTATCCAGGTAGGGGTACGGTTAGCTCAATACCCAGTACTTCATTAAGCCCCCCCTCCCCCCCCCCCCCCCCCCCCCCCCTAGGCTAGGTTCAGCTCAATACCAGGAGTACATCATTATCCAGGCTAGGATTCAGCTCCAATACCCAGTACATCATTATCCAGGCTAGGGTTCAGCTCAATACCCAGTACATCAATTATCCAGGGCTAGGGTTCAAACTCAATACCCCAGTACATCATTATCCAGGCTAGGAATTCAGCTCAATTTCTATACCCAGTATATCATTATCCAGGCTAGGATTCCAGCTCAATACCCAGTACATCATTATCCAGGCTAGGATTCAGCTCAATACCCAGTACATCATTATCCAGGCTAGGGTTCAGCTCAATACCCAGTACATCATTATCCCAGGCTAGGGTTCAACTCAATACCCAGTACATCATTATCCAGGCTAGGGTTCAGCTCAATATCCAGTACATCATTATCCAGGCTAGGATTCAGCTCAAATATCCCAGTACATCATTTATCCAGGCTACAGGGTTTTCAGCTCAATACCCAGTACATCATTATCCAGGCTAGGGTTCAGCTCAATACCAGTGCACATTATCCAGGCTAGGGTTCAGCTCAATTACCAAGTAATACATCATTTTATCCAGGCTAGGTTCAGCTCAATATCCAGTTACATCATTATCCAGGCTAGGATTCAGCTCAATACCAGTGCATTTATCATTATCCAGGCTAGGGTTCAGCTCAATACCCAGTAAACAATCATGTATCCAGGCTAGGGTTCAGCTCAATACCCAGTACATCATTATCCAGGCTAGGATTCAAGCTCAATACCCAGTACATCATTATCCAGGGTAGGGATTCAGCTCAATACCCAGTACATCATTATCCAGGCTAGGTTCAGCTCAATACCCAGTACACAGGATCATTATCCAGGCTAGGATTCAGCTCAATACCCAGGTACATCATTATCCAGGCTAGGGTTCAGCTCAATACCCAGTTACATCATTTATCCAGGCTAGGGTTCAGCTCAATACCCAGTACATCATTATCCAGGCTAGGGTTCAAAGCTCAATACCACAGTACATCATTATCCAGGCTATAGGATTCAGCTCAATACCAGTACATCATTATCCAGGCTAGGATTCCAGCTCAATACCCAGTACATCATTATCCAGGCTAGGGTTCAGCTCAATACCAGCATTCATTATTCCAGGCTAGGATTCAGCTCAATACCCAGTACACATCATTATCCAGGCTAGATTCAGCTCAATTACCCAGTACATCATTATCCAGGCTAGGGTTCAGCTCAATATCCAGTACAACATTATCCAGGCTAGGGTTCAGGCTCAATACCCAGTCAATCATTATCCAGGCTAGGGTTCAGCTCAATACCCAGTACATCATTATCCAGGCTAGTAGGGTTCAGCTCAATATCCAGTACAATCATTATCCAGGGCTAGGATTCAGTCTCAATACCCAGTACATCATTATCCAGGCTAGGATTCAGCTCAATACCCAGAACATCATTATTTAATTATCCAGGCTAGGATTCAGCTCAATACCAGGTACTTCATTATCCAGGCTAGGGTTCAGCTCAATATCCAGTACATCATTATCCAGGGCTAGGGTTCAAAGCTCAATACCCAGTACATCATTATCCAGGCTAGAGGTTCAGCTCAATATCCAGTACAATCATTATCCAGGCTATAGGATTCAGCTCAATACCCAGTGCAGCATTATCCAGGCTACGGGTTCAGCTCAATACCCAGTACATCATTATCCCCCCCCTCCCCCCCCCCCCCCCCCGAGGCTAGGGTTCAGCTCAATACCCAGTACAAAATCATTATCCAGGCTAGGATTCAGCTCAATACCCAGTGCAGGCTAGGGTCATTATCCAGTTGCAAATAGGCTAGTTCAGCTCAATACCCAGTACATCATTATCCCCCCCCAGGCTAGGGTTCAGATCTCAATAACCCAGTACATCATTGGCTGGATTCCAATACCCAGGCTACGGTTCAGCTCAATACCCAGTACATCATTATCCAGGCTAGGGTTCAGCTCAATACCCAGTACATCATTATCCAGGCTAGGATTCAGAAAAAAAAAAGCTCAATACCAGTTACATCATTATCCCAGGCTACGGGGTTCAGCTCAATACCAGTACATCATTATCCAGGCTAGGTTCAGCTCATCAACCCAGTACATCAATTATCCAGGCTAGGTTCAGCTCAATACCCAGTACAACATCATTATCCAGGCTAGGGTTCAGCTCAATACCCAGTACATCCATTATCCAGCTAGGGTTCAGCTCAATACCCAGTACATCATTATCCAGGCTAGGGTTCAGCTCAATACCCAGTACATCATTATCCAGGATAGGTTCAGCTCAAATACCCAGTACATCAATTATCCAGGCTAGGGTTCAGCTCAATACCCAGTACATCATTATCAGGCTAGGGTTCAAGCTCAATATCCAGTACATCATTATCCAGGCTAGGATTCAGCTCCGACTCATACCCAGTACATCATTATCCAGGCTAGGGTCCAGCTCAATACCCAGTACATCATTATCCAGGCTAGGGTTCAGCTCAATACCAGTACATCATTATCCAGGGGCTAGGGTTCAGCTCAATATCCCAGTACATCATTATCCAGGCTTGGATTCAGCTCAATACCAGTACATCATTATCCAGGCTAGGGTTCAGCTTCAATACCAAGTTACAATCATTATCCAGGCTAGGATTCAGCTCAATACCCAGTACATCATTATCCAGGCTAGGTTCAGGCTCAATACCAGTACATGCATTATCCAGGCTAGGTTCAGCTCAATTACCCAGTACATCATTTATCCAGGCTAGGTTCAGCTCAATAACCCAGTACATCATTATCCAGGCTAGGGGTTCAGCTCAATACCCAGTACACATTATCCAGGCTAGGGTTCAGCTCAATACCCAGTACATCATTTATCCAGGCTAGGGTTCAGCTCAAATACCCAGTACATCATTTATCCAGGCTAGGGTTCAGCTCAATACCCAGTACATCATTATCCAGGCTAGGGTTCAGCTCAATACCCAGTACATTTCATTATCCAGGCTAGGTTCAGCTCAATACCCAGTAACATCATTATCCAGGCTTAGGGTTCAGCTCAATACCCAGTGTGAATCATTATCCAGGCTAGGGTTCAGCTCAATACCAGTACATCATTATCCAGGCTAGGTTCAGCTCAATACCCAGTACATCATTATCCAGGCTAGGGTTCAGCTCAATACCCAGTGCATCATTATCCAGGCTAGGGTTCAGCTCAATACCCAGTACATCATTATCCAGATAGGGTTCAGCTCAATATCCCAGTACATCATTTATCCAGGCTAGGGTTCAGCTCAATACCCAGTACATCATTATCCAGGCTAGGGGTTCAGCTCAATACCCAGTACATCATTATCCAGGCTAGGATTCAGCTCAATACCCAGTACATCATTATTCCAGGCTAGGGTTCAGCTCAATACCAGTACATCATTATTTCCAGGCTAGGGATTTTCAGCTCAATACCAGTACATTCATTATCCAAGGCTAGGATTCAGCTCCCCTCCAATATCCCAGTACATCATTATCCAGGCTAGGGTTTCAGCTCAATATCCAGTACATTCATTATCCAGGCTAGGATTCAGCTCAATACCCAGTACATCATTATCCAGGCTATAGGGTTCAGCTCAATATCCAGTAATCATTATCCAGGCTAGGGTTCAGCTCAATATCCCAGTGCAAAGTCATTTATCCAGGCTAGGATTCAGCTCAATACCCGTGGTACATCATTATCCAGGCTAGGTTCAGCTCAATACCCAGTACATCATTATCCAGGCTAGGGTTCAGCTCAATACCCAGTACATCATTATCCAGGCTAGCTAGGATTCAGCTCAATACCCAGTACATCATTATCCAGGCTACGGTTCAGCTCAATACCAGTACATCATTATCCAGGCTAGGGGTTCAGCTCAATATCCAGCACATCATTATCCAGGCTAGGATTCAGCTCAATACCCAGTACATCATTATCCAGGCTAGGATTCAACAGCTCAATACCCAGTACATCATTATTCCAGGCTACGGTTCAGCTCAATACCCAGTACAATCATTATCCAGGCTAGGGTTCAGCTCAATATACCAGTACATCATTATCCAGCTAGGGTTCAGCTCAATACCCAGTACAATCATTATCCAGGCTAGGATTCAGCTCAATACCCAGTACCATCATTATCCAGGCTAGGGTTCAGCTCAATACCAGTACATCATTATCCAGGCTAGGTTCAGCTCAATAACCCAGTACATCATTATTCCAGGCTAGGATTCAGCTCAATACCCAGTACATCATTATCCAGGCTAGGGGTTCAGCTCAATACCCAGTACATCATTATCCAGGCTAGGATTCAGCTCAATACCAGTACATCATTATCCAGGCTAGGGTTCAGCCAATATCCAGTACATCATTATCCAGGCTAGGTTCAGCTCAATACCCAGTCATCATTATCCAGGCTAGGATTCAACTCAATACCCAGTACATCATTATCCAGGCTTGGGTTCAGCTCAATATCCCAGTTACATCATTATCCAGGCTATAGGTTTCAGCTCCAATACCCAGTACACATTATCCAGGTTAGGATTCAGCTTCAATACCCAGTACATCATTATCCAGGCTAGGATTCAGCTCAATACCCAGTACATCATTATCCAGGCTAGGGTTCAGCTCAATATCCCAGTACATCATTATCCAGGCTAGGATATCAGCTCAATACCCACCCCCCCCCCCCCCCCCCCCCCCCCCCCCAACCCAACCCCACCCATACACACCCCTACATCATTATTCCAGGCTAGGTTCAGCTCAATACCAGTACATCATTATCCAGGCTAGGATTCAGCTCAATACCAGTACAATCATCACTATCCAGGCTAGGGTTCAGCTCAATCAATAACCAGTACATCATTATCCAGGCTAGGGTTCAGCTCAATACCCAGTAAGCATCATTATCCAGGCTAGGGATTCAGCTCAATACCCAGTACATCATTATCCAGCTACGGGTTCAGCTCAATACCCAGTACATCATTATCCAGGCTAGGGTTCAGCTCAATACCCAGGTACATCATTATCCAGGCTAGGATTCAGCTCAATACCCAGTACATCATTATCCAGGCTACGTTCATCTCAAGACCCAGTACATCATTATCCAGGCTAGGGTTCAGCTCCATACTACCCAGTACATCATTATCCAGGCTAGGATTCAGCTCAATACCCAGTACATCATTATCCAGGCTACGGTTCAGCTCAATACCCAGTACATCATTATCCAGGCTAGGGTTCAGGCTCAATACCCAGTACATTCATTCATCCAGGCTAGGTTTCAGCTCAATACCCAGTACATCATTATCCAGGCTAGGATTCAGCTCAAATACCCAGTACAATCATTATGGTTCAGCTCAATATCCAGTACATCATTAGTCCAGGCTAGGGTTTCAGGACTCAATACCCGTACATCATTATCCAGCGACGGTTCAGCCTCAATACCCAGTACATCATTATCCCAGGCTAGGTTCAGCTCAATATACCCAGTACAAATACATTATCTAGGCTTAGGATTCAGCTCATATCCCAGTACATCATTATCCAGGCTAGGATTCAGCTCAATACCCAGTACATCATTATCCAGGCTAGGTTCAGCTCAATACCCAGTAGCATCATTATCCAGGCTAGGAGTTCAGCTCAATACTCCAGTACATCATTATCCAGGCTAGGGTTCAGGCTCAATACCCAGTACAATCATTATCCAGGGCTAGGTTCAGCTCAATACCCAGTACATCATTATCCAGGCTATGGATTCATTTTTTGCTCAATACCCAGTACAGCATTATCAGGCTAGGAATCATAAATATACCCAGTAACATCATTATCCAGGCTAGGTTCAGCTCAATCAATACCAGTTCATCATTATCCAGGCTAGGGTTCAGCTCAATACCCAGTACATCATTATTCCAGGCTAGGTTCAGCCTCATATACCCAGTACATCATTATCCAGGCTAGGGTTCAGCTCAATACCCAGTACATCATTATCCAGGCTAGGGTTCAGCTCAATACCCAGTACATCATTATCCAGGCTAGGTTCAGCTCAATACCCAGTACATCATTATCCTAGGCTATGGTTCAGCTCAATATCCAGTACATCATATCCAGGCTAGGATTCAGCTCAATACCCAGTAGTTATCCAGGCAGGATCATATGGGTTCATATCATTATCCAGGCTAGGGATTTTTTTTTTTTCAGCTCAATACCCAGTACATCATTATTATCCAAGCTAGGGTTCAGCTCAATACCCAGTACATCATTATCCAGGCTAGGGATTCAGCTCAATACCCCAGTACATCATTATCCAGGCTAGGATTTCAGCTCAATACCCAGTACATCATTATCCAAGGCTAGGTTCAGCTCAATATCCGTACATCATTATCCAGGCTAGGGTTCAAAGCTCAATGCCCAGTACATCATTATCCAGGCTAGGGTTCAGCTCAATATCCCAGTACATCATTATCCAGGCTGGCTAGGAATTCAGCTCAATTACCCGGGGGGAGTACATTCAATTATCCAGGCTAGGGTTCAGCTCAATACCAGTACATCATTATCCAGGCTAGGGTTTCAGCTCAATACAGTACATCATTATCCAGGGCTAGGATTCAGCTCAATACCCAGTACATCATTATCCAGGCTACGGTTCAGCTCAAGACCCAGTACATCATTATCCAGGCTAGGGTTCAGCTCAATACCCAGTACATCATTAATCCAGGCTAGGATTCAGCTCAATACCAGTACATCATTATCCAGGCTAGGGTTCAGCTCAAATACCAGTACATCATTATCCAGGCTAGGGTTCAAGCTCAATACCCAGTACATCATTATCCAGGCTACGGTTTTTGGTTCAGCTCAATACCCAGTACAAATCATTATCCAGGCTAGGTTCAGCTCAATACCAGTACATCATTATCCAGGCTAGGGTTCAGCTCAATTCGTCTTTTTTTTACCCAGATACATCATTATCCAGGGTAGGATTTCAGCTCAATATCCAGTACATCATTATCCAGGCTAGGGTTTTTCAGCTCAATATCCCAGTACATCATTATCCAGGCTAGGTTCAGCTCAATACCCCAGTACATCATTATCCAGGCTAGGATTCAGCTCAATATCCAGTACATCATTATCCAGGCTAGGGTTCAGCACTCAATACCCAGTACAGCATTATCCAGGCTATGGGTTCAGCTCAATATACCGAGTACATCATTATCCATGCTATGAGTTCAGCTCAATACCCAGTACATTCATTATCCAGGCTAGGATTCAGCTCAATACCCAGGTACATCATTATCCAGGCTAGGATTCAGCTCAATACCCAGTACTTCATTATCCAGGCCTAGGGTTTCAGCCTCAATACCCAGTACATCATTATCCAGGCTAGGGTTCAGCTCAATACCCAGTGCAAAGCAGCATTATCCAGGCTAGGGTTCAGCTCAATACCCAGTACATCATTATCCAGGCTAGGATTCAGCTCAATACCCAGTACATCATTTTTATCCAGGCTTTGGTTCAGCAGCTCAATACCCAGTACATCATTATCCAGGCTAGGATTCAGCTCAATACCCAGTACATCATTATCCAGGCTAGGGTTTCAGCTCAATACCCAGTACGTCTTTTTTCAATTATCCAGGGGGAGACTAGGGTTCAGCTCAATACCCAGTACATCATTATCCAGGCTAGGGATTCAGCTCAATACCAGTACATTCATTATCCAGGCTAGGGTTCAGCTCAATATCCCAGTACATCAATTATCCAGGCTAGGAAATTCAGCTCAATAACCCAGTACATCATTATCCAGGCTAGGGTTCAGCTCAATACCCCTAGTACATCATTATCCAGGCTAGGATTCAGCTCAATACCCATGTACAATCATTATCCCAGGCTAGGATTCAGCTCAATACCCAGTACAAAATCATTATCCAGGCTAGGGTTCAGCTCAATTACTCAGTACATCATTATCCAGGCTAGGGTTCAGCTCAATACCCAGTGTTTTTTACATCCCCCCATTATCCCAGGCTAGGATTCAGCTCAATACCCAGTACACTCATTATCCAGGCTAGGGTTTCAGCTCAATATCCCAGTACATCATTATTTTCCAGGCTAGGGTTCAGCTCAATACCCAGTACATCATTATCCAGGCTAGGGTTCAGCTCAATACCAGTACATCATTATCCAGGCTAGGATTCAGCTCAATACCCAGTACAATCATTATCCAGGCTAGGATTCAGCTCAATACCCAGTACATCATTATCCAGGCTAGGGTTCAGCTCAATAGATCCAGTACATCATTATCCAGGCTAGGGTTCAGCTCAATACCAGTTACATCATTATCAGGCTAGGGTTCAGCTCAATATCCAGTACATTCCATTATCCAGGCTAGGGGGGCCCCCCCCCCCCCGGGGGGTGGGATTCAGCTCAATACCCAGTGCAAGCATTATCCACCAGGCTAGGGTTCAGCTCAATACCCAGTACATCATTATCCAGGGCTAGGGTTCAGCTCAATACCCAGTAAATGCATCATTCATTATCCAGGCTAGGGTTTCAGCTCAATACCAAGTACATTTTTACATTATCCAGGCTAATAGGGTTCAGCTCAATATCCAGTTACATCAATTATCCAGGCTAGGATTCAGCTCAATACCCAGTACATCATTATCCAGGCTAGGGGTTTTCACAGCTCAATACCCAGTTTACATCATTATCCAGGTAGGGTTCAGCTCAATACCCAGTACATCATTATCCAGGCTAGGGTTTCAGCTCAATATACCCAGTACATCATTATCCAGGCTAGGGTTCAGCTCAATACCAGTACATCGTATTATCCAGGCTAGGATTCAGTCTCAATACCCAGTACATCATTATCCAGGCTAGGATTCAGCTCAATACCCAGTACATCATTATCCAGGCTAGGGTTTCAGCTCAATAACCCAGTACATCATATCCAGGCTAGGGTTCAGCTCAATACACAGTACATCATTATCCAGGCTAGGATTCAGCTTCAATACCAGTACATCATTATCCAGGCTAGGATTCAGCTCAATATCCAGTACATCATTATCCAGGCTAGGGGTTCAGCTCAATACCCAGTACATCATTATCCAGGCTAGGATTCAGCTCAATAACCCAGTACATCATTATCCAGGCTAAGGATTCAGCTCAATACCAGTACATCATTAATCCAGGCTAGGGTTCAGCCCTCAATACCCAGTACATCATTATCCAGGCTAGGGTTCAGCTCAATATCCAGTACATCATTATCCAGGCTACCTAGATTCAGCTCAATACCCAGTCAGCATTATCCAGGCTAGGGATTCAGCTCAATACCCAGTACATTCATTATCCAGGCTAGGGTTCAGCTCAATACCCAGTGCATCATTATCCAGGCTAGGATTCAGCTCAATACCAGTTACATCAATTATCCAGGCTAGGGTTCAGCTCAATACCCAGTACATCATTATCCAGGCTAGGATTCAGTTTCAGAGCATCAATACCCACCCCCCCCCCCCCCCCCCCCCCCCCCCCCCCCCCCTCGTACATCAATTATCCAGGCTAGGTTCAGCTCAATACCCAGTACATCATTATCCAGGCTACGGTTCAGCTCAATACCCAGTACATCATTATCCAGGCTTATAGGGTTCAGCTCAATATCCAGTAACATCATTATCCAGGCTAGGATTCAGCTCAATACCCAGTACATCTCATTATCCAGGCTAGGAGGAATTCAGCTCAATACCCAGTTACATTCATTATCCAGGCTAGGTTCAGCCGACCTCAATACCCAGTACATCATTATTCCAGGCTAGGGTTCAGCTCAATACAGTACATCATTATCAGGCTAGGATTCAGCTAAATACCCATACATCATTATCACAGGCTAGGTGGATTTTAGCTCAATACCCCCAGTACATTCATTATCCAGGCTAGGGTTCAGCTCAATATCCAGTACATCATTATCCAGGCTAGGGTTCAGATGCTGTGCAATAAGAATCCCAGTACATCATTATCCAGGCTAGGTTCAGCTCAATTATCCAGTACAATTCATTATCCAGGCTAGGATTCAGCTCAATACCCAGTACATCATTATCCAGGCTTGGGTTCAGCTCAATACCCAGTACATCATTATCCAGGCTAGGGTTCAGGCCAATATCCAGTACATTCATTATCCAGGCTAGGGTTCAGCTCAATACCAGTACATTCATTATCCAGGCTAGGTTCAGCTCAATAACCCAGTACATCATTATCCAGCTAGGGTTCAAAGCTCAATATCCCAGTACATCATTATCCAGGCTAGGGTTCAGCTCAATACCCAGTACCATCATTATCCAGGCTAGGGTTCAGCTCAATAAAAAAAAAAAAAAAAAAAAAAAACCCAGTACATTTGTCATTATCCATGGCTAGGGTTTAGTCAATACCCAGGACATCATTATCCAGGCTAGGGTTCAGCTCATTACCCAGTACATCATTATCCAAGGCTAGGGGTTCAGCTCAATACCCGAGTGCAGCATTAATCCAGGCTAGGGTTCAGCTCAATACCCAGTCTTTTACATCATTATCCAGGCTAGGTTCAGCTCAATATCCCAGTACATCATTATTTTTCCAGGCTAGGATTCAGCTCAATACCCAGTGCATCATTTATACCAGGCTAGGGTTCAGCTCAATATCCAGTACAGCATTATCCAGGCTAGGATTCAGCTCAATACCCAGTGTACATCATTATCCAGGCTAGGGTTCAGCTCAATACCAGTACATCATTAACCAGGCTAGGTTCAGCTCAATATCCAGTACATCATTATCCAGGCTAGGCCCGGGGTTCAGCTCAATACCCAGTACATCATTATCCAGGCTAGGGTTCAGCTCAATACCAGTACATCATTATCCAAGGCTAGGATTCAGCTCAATACCCAGTACATCATTATCCAGGCTAGGGTTCAGCTCAATATCCCAGTACATCATTATCCAGGCTAGGGTTCAGCTCAATATCCAGTACATCATTATCCAGGCTAGGGTTTCAGCTCAATACCCAGTACATCCATTATCCAGGCTAGGATTCAGCTCAATAACCCTAGTACATCATTATCCAGGCTAGGTTCAGCTCAATACCAGTACATCATTATCCAGGCTAGGGAATTTAAGGTTCAGCTCAATACCCAGTACATCATTATCAAGGCTAGGGTTCAGCTCAATACACAGTACATCATTATCCAGGCTAGGATTCAGCTCAATACCCAGTACATCATTATCCAGGCTAGGATTCAGCTCAATACCCAGTACATCATTATACCAGGCTAGGGTTCAGCTCAATATCCAGTTACAATCATTATCCAGGCTTAGGTTCAGCTCAATACCCAGTACATCAGCATTTATCCAGGCTAGGGTTCAGCTCAATATCCCAGTACAGCATCATATCCAGGCTAGGATTCAGAGCTCAATACCCAGTCATTCATTATCCAGGCTAGGGTTCAGCTCAATACCCAGTACATCATTATTCCAGGCTAGGGTTCAGCTCAAATAACCCAGTTACATCATTATCCAGGGCTAGGATTCAGCTCAATAATACCCAGTACATTCATTATCCAGGCTAGGGTTCAGCTCAATACCCAGTACATCATTATCCAGGCTAGGGAATTCAGCTCAATACCCAGTACATCATTATCCAGGCTAGGGTTCAGCTCAATACCCAGTACATCATTATCCAGGATACGGGTTCAGCTCAATACCCAGTGTACCCATCATTATCCAGGCTAGGGTTCAGCTCAATATCCCAGTACATCATTATCCAGTCTAGGGTTCAGCTCAATACCCAGTACATCAATTATCCAGGCTAGGATTAAGTTTGCTCAATACCCAGTACATCATTATCCAGGCTAGGGTTCAGCTCAATACCCAGTAACATCATTATCCAGGCTAGGGTTCAGCTCAATATCCCCCAGTACAATCATTATCCAGGCTAGGATTCAGCTCAATACCCAGTACATCATTATCCAGGCTAGGATTCAGCTCAATAACCCATTACATCATTATCCAAGGCTAGGGGTTCAGCTCAATATCCAGTACATCATTATCCAGGCTAGGGTTCAGCTCAATACCCAGTACATCATTATCCAGGCTAGGGTTTCAGCTCAATATAATACCCAGTACATCATTATCCAGGCTAGGATTCAGCTCAATACCCAGTACATCATTATCCAGGCTAGGGTGATTCAGCTCAATACCCAGTACATCATTATCCAGGCTAGGGTTGTGGAGTTCAGCACAATATCCCAGTACACATTATCCAGGCTAGGGTTCAGCTCAATACCCAGTACATCATTATCCAGGCTACGGTTCAGCTCAATACCCCAGTACATCATTATCCAGGCTAGGTTCAGCTCAATACCCAGTACATCATTATCCAGGCTAGGATTCAGCTTCAATACCCAGTACATCATTATCCAAGGCTACGGTTCAGCTCAATATCCCAGTAGAAAAAAACATCATTATCCAGGCTAGGGTTTAGCTCAATACCCAGTAACATCATTATCCAGGCTAGGGTTCAGCTCAATACCAGTACATCATTATCCAGGCTAGGATTCAGCTCAATACCAGTGCAGCATTAACCAGGCTAGGGTTCAGCTCAATACCCAGTACATCATTATCCAGGCTAGGTTCAGCTCAATACCCAGTACATCATTATCCAGGCTAGGGTTCAGCTCAATACCCAGTACATCATTATCCAGGCTAGGGTTCAGCACAATATCCAGTACATCATTATCCAGGCTAGGATTCAGCTCAATACCCAGTACATCATTATCCAGGCTAGGGTTCAGCTCAATATCCAGTACATCATTATTATCCAGGCTAGGATTCAGCCAGCTCAATACCCAGTACATCATTATCCAGGCTAGGTTCAGCTCAATACCCAGTACATCATTATCCAGGCTAGGGTTTCAGCTCAATATCCAGTACATCATTATCCAGGCTAGGATTCAGGCTCAATACCCAGTACATCATTATCCAGGCTAGGGTTCAGCTCAATACCCAGTACATCATTATCCAGGCTAGGGTTCAGCTCAATACCCAGTACATCATTATCCAGGCTAGGGTTCAGCTCAATACCCAGTACATCATTATCCAGGCTAGGGTTCAGCTCAATACCCAGTGCAGCATTATCCAGGCTAGGTTCAGCTCAATACCCAGTACATCATTATCCAGGCTAGGGTTCAGCTCAATACCAACAGTACATCATTATCCAGGCTAGGTTCAGCTCAATACCCCAGTACATCATTATCCAGGCTAGGATTCAGCTCAATACCCAGTACTATCATTATCCAGGCTAGGTTCAGCTCAATACCCAGTACATCATTATCCAGTCCAGGCTAGGATTCAGCTCAATACCCAGTACGATCATTATCCAGGCTAGGGTTCAGCTCAATAGTCAGTACATATTATCCAGGCTAGGTTCAGCTAAATACCCAGTACATCATTATCCAGGCTAGGGGATTCAGCTCAATACCCAGTACACTCATTATCCAGGCTACGGTTCAGCTCAATATCCAGTACATCATTATCCAGGCTTAGGGTTCAGCTCAATACCCAGTACATCTTTATCCAGGCTAGGGTCAGCTCAATATCCTGTACATCATTATCCAGGCTAGGATTCAGCTCAATACCCAGTACATCATTATCCAGGCTAGGATTCAGCTCAATACCCAGTACATCATTATCCAGGCTAGGTTCAGCTCAATATCCAGTACATCATTATCCAGGCTAGGGTTCAGCTCAATACCCAGTACATCATTATCCAGGCTACGGTTCAGCTCAATACCCAGTACATCATTATCCAAGGCTAGGGTTCAGTTCAGCTCAATACCCAGTACATCATTATCCAGGCTAGGATTCAGCTCAATACCCAGTACATCATTATCCAGGCTAGGTTCAGCTCAATATCCAGTACATCATTATCCAGGCTAGGGTTTAGGTCAATACCCAGAACATCATTATCCAGGCTAGGGTTCAGCTCAATATCCAGTACATCATTATCCAGGCTAGGATTCAGCTCAATACCCAGTGCAGCATTAACCAGGCTAGGGTTCAGCTCAATACCCAGTACATCATTATCCAGGCTACGGTTCAGCTCAATACCCAGTACATCATTATCCAGGCTAGGATTCAGCTCAATACCCAGTACATCATTATCCAGGCTAGGGTTCAGCTCAATACCCAGTACATCATTATCCAGGCTAGGATTCAGCTCAATACCCAGTACATCATTATCCAGGCTAGGGTTCAGCTCAATACCAGTACATCATTATCCAGGCTAGGTTTCAGCTCAATACCCAGTACATCATTATCATTATCCAGGCTAGGGTTCAGCTCAATACCCAGTACATCATTATCCAGGCTAGGTTCAGCTCAATACCCAGTACATCATTATCCAGGCTAGGATTCAGCTCAATACCCAGTACATCATTATCCAGGCTAGGGTTCAGCTCAATATCCAGTACATCATTATCCAGGCTTGGTTCAGCTCAATACCCAGTACATCATTATCCATGGCTAGGATTCAGCTCAATACCAGTACATCATTATCCAGGCTAGGATTCAGCTCAATACCCAGTACATCATTATCCAGGCTAGGGTTCAGCTCAATATCCCAGTACATCATTATCCAGGCTAGGGTTCAGCTCAATACCCAGTACATCATTATCCAGGCTAGGGTTTCAGCTCAATATCCCAGTACATCATTATCCAGGCTAGGATTCAGCTCAATACCCAGTACATCATTATCCAGGCTAGGTTTCAGCTCAATACCCAGTACATCATTATCCAGGCTAGGGTTCAGCTCAATATCAATACCCAGTACATCATTATCCAGGCTAGGATCAGCTCAATACCCAGTACTAATCATTATCCAGGCTAGGGTTCAGCTCAATAACCAGTACATCATTATCCAGGCTAGGGTTCAGCTCAATTCCCAGTACATCATTATCCAGGCTAGGGTCAGCTCAATACCCAGTACATCATTATCCAGGCTAGGGTTCAGCTCAATACCCCAGTACATCATTATCCAGGCTAGGATTCAGCTCATACCCAGTACAATCATTATCCAGGCTAGGATTCAGCTCAATACCCAGTACATCATTATCCAGGCTAGGGTTCAGCTCAATATCCAGTACATCATTATCCAGGCTAGGGTTCAGCTCAATACCCAGTACATCATTATCCAGGCTACGGTTCAGCTCAATACCCAGTACATCATTATCCAGGCTAGGGTTCAGCTCAATATCCAGTACATCATTATCCAGGCTAGGGTTCAGCTCAATAATCCAGGCTAGGGTTCAGCTCAATACCCATTTACATCATTATCCAGGCTAGGATTAGCTCATAGCCCAGTACATCATTTATCCAAGGTCTACGGTTCAGCTCTATACCCAGTACATCATTATCCAGGCTAGGATAAAGCTCAATACCATTACAACATTATCCCTGGCTAGGGTTCAGCTCAATATCCAGTGCAGCATTATCCAGGGTTCAGCTCAATATCCTGTACATTCATTTTATCCAGGCTACGGGTTCAGCTCATATCCAGTACATCATTATCCAGGCTAGGGTTCAGTCAATACCCAGTACAGTCATCTATCCAGGCTAGGGATCAGCTCAATATCCAGTACATCATTATCCAGGCTACGCGTTCAGCTCAATACCCGAGTACATCAATATCCCAGGCTAGGGTCAAGCTCAATACCCAGTACATCATTATCCAGGCTAGGGATTCAGCTCAATACCCAGTACATCATTATCCAGGCTAGGATTCAGCTCAAATAAATACCCAGTACATCATTATCCAGGCTAGGATTCAGCTCAATATCCAGTACATCATTATCCAGGCTAGGGTTCAGGTCAATACCCAGTACATCATTATCCAGGCTAGGGTTCAGCTCAATATCCAGTACATCATTATCCAGGCTAGGATTCAGCTCAAGTACCCAGTGCAGCATTAACCAGGCTAGGGTTCAGCTCAATTACCCAGTACATCATTATCCAGGCTAGGGTTCAGCTCAATACCCAGTGCAATCATTATCCAGGCAAGGATTCAGCTCAATACCCAGTACATCATTATCCAGAATAGGGTTCAGCTCAATATCCCAGTACATCATTATCCAGGCTACGGTTCAGCTCAATACCCAGTACATCATTATCCAGGCTAGGATTCAGCTCAATACCCAGTACATCATTATCCAGGCTACGGTTCAGCTCAATACCCAGTACATCATTATCCAGGCTAGGGTTCAGCTCAATATCCAGTACATCATTATCCAGGCTAGGGTTCAGCTCAATACCCAGTACATCATTATCCAGGCTAGGATTTTCAGCTCAATACCCAGTACATCATTATCCAGGCTAGGGTTTCAGCTCAATACCCAGTACATCATTATCCAGGCTAGGGTTCAGCTCAATATACAGTACATCATTATCAGGCTAGGGTTCAGCTAAATACCCAGTACATCATTATCCAGGCTAGGATTCAAGCTCAATATACCCAGTACATCATTATCCAGGGGCTAGGGTTCAGCTCAATATCCAGTACATCATTATCCAGGCTAGGGTTCAGCTCAATACCCAGTACATCATTATCCAGGCTAGGGTTCAGCTCAATATCCAGTACATCATTATCCAGGCTAGGGTTCAGCTCAATATCCCAGTACATCATTATCCAGGCTAGGGTTCAGCTCAATACCCAGTACATCATTATCCAGGCTAGGGTTCAGCTCAATTACCCAGTACATCATTATCCAGGCTAGGATTCAGCTCAATACCCAGTCCAGTACATCATTATCCAGGCTACGGGTTCAGCTCAATACCCAGTACATCATTATCCAGGCTAGGGTTCAGCTCAATACCCAGTACATCATTATCCAGGCTAGGGTTCAGCTCAATACCCAGTACATCATTATCCAGGCTAGGTTTCAGCTCAATACCCAGTACATCATTATCCAGGCTAGGGTTCAGCTCAATACCCAGTACATCATTATCCAGGCTAGGGTTCAGCTCAATACCCAGTACATCATTATCCAGGCTAGGGTTCAGCTCAATACCCAGTACATCATTATCCAGGCTAGGATTCAGCTCAATACCCAGTACATCATTATCCAGGCTAGGGTTCAGCTCAATATCCAGTACATCATTATCCAGGCTAGGGTTCAGCTCAATACCCAGTACATCATTATCCAGGCTAGGGTTCAGCTCAATATCCAGTACATCATTATCCAGGCTAGGATTCAGCTCAATACCCAGTACATCATTATCCAGGCTAGGATTCAATTCAGCTCAATACCCAGTACATCATTATCCAGGCTAGGGTTCAGCTCAATATCCAGTACATCATTATCCAGGCTAGGGTTCAGCTCAATACCCAGTACATCATTATCCAGGCTAGGGTTCAGCTCAATACCCAGTACATCATTATCCAGAATAGGATTCAGCTCAATACCCAGTACATCATTATCCAGGCTAGGGTTCAGCTCAATACCCAGTACATCATTATCCAGGCTAGGGTTCAGCTCAATACCCAGTACATCATTATCCAGGCTAGGATTCAGCTCAATACCCAGTACATCATTATCCAGGCTACGGTTCAGCTCAATACCCAGTACATCATTATCCAGGCTAGGGTTCAGCTCAATATCCAGTACATCATTATCCAGGCTAGGATTCAGCTCAATACCCAGTACATCATTATCCAGGCTAGGATTCAGCTCAATACCCAGTACATCATTATCCAGGCTAGGGTTCAGCTCAATATCCAGTACAATCTTATCCAGGCTAGGGTTCAGCTCAATACCCAGTACATCATTATCCAGGCTAGGGTTCAGCTCAATACCCAGTACATCATTATCCAGGCTAGGGTTCAGCTCAATACCCAGTACATCATTATCCAGGCTAGGATTCAGCTCAATACCCAGTACATCATTATCCAGGCTAGGGTTCAGCTCAATACCCAGTACATCATTATCCAGGCTAGGGTTCAGCTCAATACCCAGTACATCATTATCCAGGCTAGGATTCAGCTCAATACCCAGTACATCATTATCCAGGCTAGGATTCAGCTCAATACCCAGTACATCATTATCCAGGCTAGGGTTCAGCTCAATATCCAGTACATCATTATCCAGGCTAGGGTTCAGCTCAATACCCAGTACATCATTATCCAGGCTAGGGTTCAGCTCAATACCCAGTACATCATTATCCAGGCTAGGATTCAGCTCAATACCCAGTACATCATTATCCAGGCTAGGATTCAGCTCAATACCCAGTACATCATTATCCAGGCTAGGGTTCAGCTCAATATCCAGTACATCATTATCCAGGCTAGGGTTCAGGTCAATACCCAGTACATCATTATCCAGGCTAGGGTTCAGCTCAATATCCAGTACATCATTATCCAGGCTAGGATTCAGCTCAATACCCAGTGCAGCATTAACCAGGCTAGGGTTCAGCTCAATACCCAGTACATCATTATCCAGGCTAGGGTTCAGCTCAATACCCAGTGCATCATTATCCAGGCTAGGATTCAGCTCAATACCCAGTACATCATTATCCAGAATAGGGTTCAGCTCAATACCCAGTACATCATTATCCAGGCTAGGGTTCAGCTCAATACCCAGTACATCATTATCCAGGCTAGGATTCAGCTCAATACCCAGTACATCATTATCCAGGCTACGGTTCAGCTCAATACCCAGTACATCATTATCCAGGCTAGGGTTCAGCTCAATATCCAGTACATCATTATCCAGGCTAGGATTCAGCTCAATACCCAGTACATCATTATCCAGGCTAGGATTCAGCTCAATACCCAGTACATCATTATCCAGGCTAGGATTCAGCTCAATACCCAGTACATCATTATCCAGGCTAGGGTTCAGCTCAATATACAGTACATCATTATCCAGGCTAGGATTCAGCTCAATACCCAGTACATCATTATCCAGGCTAGGATTCAGCTCAATACCCAGTACATCATTATCCAGGCTAGGGTTCAGCTCAATATCCAGTACATCATTATCCAGGCTAGGGTTCAGCTCAATACCCAGTACATCATTATCCAGGCTAGGGTTCAGCTCAATATCCAGTACATCATTATCCAGGCTAGGATTCAGCTCAATACCCAGTACATCATTATCCAGGCTAGGGTTCAGCTCAATATCCAGTACATCATTATCCAGGCTAGGATTCAGCTCAATACCCAGTACATCATTATCCAGGCTAGGATTCAGCTCAATACCCAGTACATCATTATCCAGGCTAGGATTCAGCTCAATATCCAGTACATCATTATCCAGGCTAGGGTTCAGCTCAATACCCAGTACATCATTATCCAGGCTAGGGTTCAGCTCAATATCCAGTACATCATTATCCAGGCTAGGATTCAGCTCAATACCCAGTGCAGCATTAACCAGGCTAGGGTTCAGCTCAATACCCAGTACATCATTATCCAGGCTAGGGTTCAGCTCAATACCCAGTGCATCATTATCCAGGCTAGGATTCAGCTCAATACCCAGTACATCATTATCCAGAATAGGGTTCAGCTCAATACCCAGTACATCATTATCCAGGCTAGGTTCAGCTCAATACCCAGTACATCATTATCCAGGCTAGGATTCAGCTCAATACCCAGTACATCATTATCCAGGCTACGGTTCAGCTCAATACCCAGTACATCATTATCCAGGCTAGGGTTCAGCTCAATATCCAGTACATCATTATCCAGGCTAGGATTCAGCTCAATACCCAGTACATCATTATCCAGGCTAGGATTTTGCTCAATACCCAGTACATCATTATCCAGGCTAGGGTTCAGCTCAATACCCAGTACATCATTATCCAGGCTAGGGTTCAGCTCAATATACAGTACATCATTATCCAGGCTAGGATTCAGCTCAATACCCAGTACATCATTATCCAGGCTAGGGTTCAGCTCAATACCCAGTACATCATTATCCAGGCTAGGGTTCAGCTCAATACCCAGTACATCATTATCCAGGCTAGGGTTCAGCTCAATACCCAGTACATCATTATCCAGGCTAGGGTTCAGCTCAATATCCAGTACATCATTATCCAGGCTAGGATTCAGCTCAATACCCAGTACATCATTATCCAGGCTAGGATTCAGCTCAATACCCAGTACATCATTATCCAGGCTAGGGTTCAGCACAATATCCAGTACAACATTATCCAGGCTAGGGTTCAGCTCAATACCCAGTACATCATTATCCAGGCTACGGTTCAGCTCAATACCCAGTACATCATTATCCAAGCTAGGGTTCAGCTCAAAATCCAGTACATCATTATCCAGGCTAGGATTCAGCTCAATACCCAGTACATCATTATCCAGGCTAGGATTCAGCTCAATACCCAGTACATCATTATCCAGGCTAGGATTCAGCTCAATACCCAGTACATCATTATCCAGGCTACGGTTCAGCTCAATACCCAGTACATAATTATCCAGGCTAGGGTTCAGCTCAATACCCAGTACATCATTATCCAGGCTTGGATTCAGCTCAATACCCAGTACATCATTATCCAGGCTACGGTTCAGCTCAATACCCAGTACATCATTATCCAGGCTAGGGTTCAGCTCAATACCCAGTACATCATTATCCAGGCTAGGATTCAGCTCAATACCCAGTACATCATTATCCAGGCTAGGATTCAGCTCAATACCCAGTACATCATTATCCAGGCTAGGGTTCAGCTCAATATCCAGTACATCATTATCCAGGCAAGGGTTCAGCTCAATACCCAGTACATCAATATCCAGGCTACGGTTCAGCTCAATACCCAGTACATCATTATCCAGGCTAGGGTTCAGCTCAATATCCAGTACATCATTATCCAGGCTAGGATTCAGCTCAATACCCAGTACATCATTATCCAGGCTAGGATCCAGCTCAATACCCAGTACATCATTATCCAGGCTAGGGTTCAGCTCAATACCCAGTACATCATTATCCAGGCTAGGGTTCAGCTCAATATCCAGTACATCATTATCCAGGCTAGGGTTCAGCTCAATACCCAGTACATCATTATCCAGGCTAGGGTTCAGCTCAATACCCAGTACATCATTATCCAGGCTAGGATTCAGCTCAATACCCAGTACATCATTATCCAGGCTACGGTTCAGCTCAATACCCAGTACATCATTATCCAGGCTAGGGTTCAGCTCAATACCCAGTACATTATTATCCAGGCTAGGGTTCAGCTCAATATCCAGTACATCATTATCCAGGCTAGGATTCAGCTCAATACCCAGTACATCATTATCCAGGCTAGGGTTCAGCTCAATATCCAGTACATCATTATCCAGGCTAGGGTTCAGCTCAATACCCAGTACATCATTATCCAGGCTAGGGTTCAGCTCAATACCCAGTACATCATTATCCAGGCTAGGATTCAGCTCAATACCCAGTACATCATTATCCAGGCTATGGTTCAGCTCAATATCCAGTACATCATTATCCAGGCTAGGGTTCAGCTCAATACCCAGTACATCATTATCCAGGCTAGGGTTCAGCTCAATATCCAGTACATCATTATCCAGGCTAGGATTCAGCTCAATACCCAGTACATCATTATCCAGGCTAGGATTCAGCTCAATACCCAGTACATCATTATCCAGGCTAGGGTTCAGCTCAATATCCAGTACATCATTATCCAGGCTAGGGTTCAGCTCAATGCCCAGTACATCATTATCCAGGCTAGGGTTCAGCTCAATACCCAGTACATCATTATCCAGATTAGGATTCAGCTCAATACCCAGTACATCATTATCCAGGCTAGGGTTCAGCTCAATATCCAGTACATCATTATCCAGGCTAGGGTTCAGCTCAATACCCAGTACATCATTATCCAGGCTAGGATTCAGCTCAATACCCAGTACATCATTATCCAGGCTACGGTTCAGCTCAAGACCCAGTACATCATTATCCAGGCTAGGGTTCAGCTCAATATCCAGTACATCATTATCCAGGCTAGGATTCAGCTCAATACCCCGTACATCATTATCCAGGCTAGGATTCAGCTCAATACCCAGTACATCATTATCCAGGCTAGGGTTCAGCTCAATATCCAGTACATCATTATCCAGGCTAGGGTTCAGCTCAATACCCAGTACATCATTATCCAGGCTAGGGTTCAGCTCAATACCCACTACATCATTATCCAGGGTAGGATTCAGCTCAATATCCAGTACATCATTATCCAGGCTAGGGTTCAGCTCAATATCCAGTACATCATTATCCAGGCTAGGGTTCAGCTCAATACCCAGTACATCATTATCCAGGCTAGGGTTCAGCTCAATATCCAGTACATCATTATCCAGGCTAGGGTTCAACTCAATACCCAGTACAGCATTATCCAGGCTAGGGTTCAGCTCAATACCCAGTACATCATTATCCAGGCTAGGGTTCAGCTCAATATCCAGTACATCATTATCCAGGCTAGGATTCAGCTCAATACCCAGTACATCATTATCCAGGCTAGGATTCAGCTCAATACCCAGTACATCATTATCCAGGCTACGGTTCAGCTCAATACCCAGTATATCATTATCCAGGCTAGGGTTCAGCTCAATATCCAGTACATCATTATCCAGGCTACGGTTCAGCTCAATACAGCTGTACATCATTATCCAGGCTAGGATTCAGCTCAATACCCAGTATATCATTATCCAGGCTAGGGTTCAGCTCAATACCCAGTACATCATTATCCAGGCTAGGGTTCAGCTCAATATCCAGTACATCATTATCCAGGCTAGGGTTCAGCTCAATATCCTGTACATCATTATCCAGGCTACGGTTCAGCTCAATACATTTGTACATCCTCCATCTGTCTCCCCCTCCCATCCTCCACCTGTCTCCCCCTCCCATCCTCCATCTGTCTCCCCCTCCCATCCTCCATCTGTCTCCCCCTCCCCCTCCCATCCTCCATCTGTCTCCCCCTCCCCCTCCCATCCTCCATCTGTCTCCCCCCCTCCCATCCTCCATCTGTCTCCCCCCCATCCTCCATCTGTCTCCCCCCCTCCCATCCTACATCTGTCTCCCCCCCTCCCATCCTCCATCTGTCCCCCCCCATCCTCTATCTGTCTCCCCCCCCTCCCATCCTCCATCCATCTGTCTCCCCCCCTCCCATCCTCCATCTGTCTCCCCCCCATCCTCCATCTGTCTCCCACCCTCCCATCCTCCATCTGTCTCCCCCCTCCCATCCTCCATCTGTCTCCCCCCCCCCATCCTCCATCTGTCCCCCCCCCCATCCTCCATCTGTCTCCCCACCTCCCATCCTCCATCTGTCTCCCCCCCTCCCATCTTCCATCTGTCTCCCCCTCCCCCTCCCATCCTCCATCTGTCTCCCACCCTCCCATCCTCCATCTGTCTCCCCCTCCCCCTCCCATCCTCCATCTGTCTCCCCCTCCCATCCTCCATCTGTCTCCCCCTCCCCTCCCATCCTCCATCTGTCTCCCCCCCTCCCATCCTCCATCTGTCTCCCCCTCCCCTCCCATCCTCCATCTGTCTCCCCCCCTCCCATCCTCCATCTGTCTCCCCCTCCCCCTCCCATCCTCCATCTGTCTCCCCCCCATCCTCTCCTCCATCTGTCTCCCCCCTCCCATCCTCCATCTGTCTCCCCCTCCCCCTCCCATCCTCCATCTGTCTCCCCCCCTCCCATCCTCCATCTGTCTGTCTCCCCCCCATCCTCCATCTGTCTCCCCCCCTCCCATCCTCCATCTGTCCCCCCCATCCTCCATCTGTCTCCCCCCCCCTCCCATCCTCCATCTGTCTCCCCCCCTCCCATCCTCCATCTGTCTCCCCCCTCCCATCCTCCATCTGTCTCCCACCCTCCCATCCTCCATCTGTCTCCCCCCCCTCCCATCCTCCATCTGTCTCCCCCCCCTCCCATCCTCCATCTGTCTCCCCCCCCCCATCCTCCATCTGTCTCCCCCCCCTCCCATCCTCCATCTGTCTCCCCCCTCCCATCCTCCATCTGTCTCCCACCCTCCCATCCTCCATCTGTCTCCCCCCCCCATCCTCCATCTGTCTCCCCCCCTCCCCTCCCATCCTCCATCTGTCTCCCCCCCCCTCCCATCCTCCATCTGTCTCCCCCCCCATCCTCCATCTGTCTCCCCCCCCCTCCCATCCTCCATCTGTCGCCCCCCCCCCCTCCCATCCTCCAGCTGTCTCCCCCCCCCTCCCATCCTCCATCTGTCTCCCCCCCTCCCATCCTCCATCTGTCTCCCCCTCCCCTCCCATCCTCCAGCTGTCTCCCCCCCCTCCCATCCTCCAGCTGTCTCCCCCTCCCCCCCCCCATCCTCCAGCTGTCTCCCCCTCCCCCTCCCATCCTCCAGCTGTCTCCCCCTCCCCTCCCATCCTCCAGCTGTCTCCCCCTCTTCTGCACAAAGCTGTGGCTCCTCTCTGGCTCTTACCACGGCCCACTCACCTGCACTTTGCTGAATGGATTGTGCTGGCCCTTGTTGGCTCCGCCCATCTCGCGCAGCGTCACGGTGTAGAACTGTCCCTTGTTCAGGTAGGTCATAGGCCCCTCCCTCTGCTTCCGATGGACAGACCTGGGCGCCTCTAGAGAATACTGGAAAGTGTCACTGTTGAGAAGAGGACACTAATGTGTGTTGAGCGTAAACAAACTGCCCTTCATGGACAAAGCTCCAGGCTGACTGTAGAGGTTAAAGAGAGTCAGTCAGTAACTAACGCTCCAGGCTGACTGTAGAGGTTAAAGAGAGTCAGTCAGTAACTAGCGCTCCAGGCTGACTGTAGAGGTTAAAGAGAGTCAGTCAGTAACTAACGCTCCAGGCTGACTGTAGAGGTTAAAGAGAGTCAGTCAGTAACTAACGCTCCAGGCTGACTGTAGAGGTTAAAGAGACAGTCAGTAACTAACGCTCCAGGCTGACTGTAGAGGTTAAAGAGAGTCAGTTCAGTCAGTAACTAAAGCTCCAGGCTGACTGTAGAGGTTAAAGAGACAGTCCGTAACTAACGCTCCAGGCTGACTGTAGAGGTTAAAGAGACAGTCAGTAACTAACGCTCCAGGCTGACTGTAGAGGTTAAAGAGAGTCAGTCAGTAACTAACGCTCCAGGCTGACTGTAGAGGTTAAAGAGAGTCAGTCAGTAACTAACGCTCCAGGCTGACTGTAGAGGTTAAAGAGACAGTCAGTAACTAACGCTCCAGGCTGACTGTAGAGGTTAAAGAGAGTCAGTCAGTAACTAACGCTCCAGGCTGACTGTAGAGGTTAAAGAGACAGTCCGTAACTAACGCTCCAGGCTGACTGTAGAGGTTAAAGAGACAGTCAGTAACTAACGCTCCAGGCTGACTGTAGAGGTTAAAGAGAGTCAGTCAGTAACTAACGCTCCAGGCTGACTGTAGAGGTTAAAGAGAGTCAGTCAGAAAAGAAACTAACGCTCCAGGCTGACTGTAGAGGTTAAAGAGACAGTCAGTAACTAACGCTCCAGGCTGACTGTAGAGGTTAAAGAGAGTCAGTCAGTAACTAACGCTCCAGGCTGACTGTAGAGGTTAAAGAGACAGTCAGTAACTAACGCTCCAGGCTGACTGTAGAGGTTAAAGAGAGTCAGTCAGTAACTAACGCTCCAGGCTGACTGTAGAGGTTAAAGAGAGTCAGTCAGTAACTAACGCTCCAGGCTGACTGTAGAGGTTAAAGAGAGTCAGTCAGTAACTAACGCTCCAGGCTGACTGTAGAGGTTAAAGAGACAGTCAGTAACTAACGCTCCAGGCTGACTGTAGAGGTTAAAGAGAGTCAGTCAGTAACTAACGCTCCAGGCTGACTGTAGAGGTTAAAGAGAGTCAGTCAGTAACTAACGCTCCAGGCTGACTGTAGAGGTTAAAGAGACAGTCAGTAACTAACGCTCCAGGCTGACTGTAGAGTAGAGGTTAAAGAGAGTCAGTCAGTAACTAACGCTCCAGGCTGACTGTAGAGGTTAAAGAGAGTCAGTCAGTAACTAACGCTCCAGGCTGACTGTAGAGGTTAAAGAGAGTCAGTCAGTAACTAACGCTCCAGGCTGACTGTAGAGGTTAAAGAGAGTCAGTCAGTAACTAACGCTCCAGGCTGACTGTAGAGGTTAAAGAGAGTCAGTCAGTAACTAACGCTCCAGGCTGACTGTAGAGGTTAAAGAGAGTCAGTCAGAAACTAACGCTCCAGGCTGACTGTAGAGGTTAAAGAGAGTCAGTCAGTAACTAACGCTCCAGGTTGACTGTAGAGGTTAAAGAGAGTCAGTCAGTAACTAACGCTCCAGGCTGACTGTAGAGGTTAAAGAGAGTCAGTCAGTAACTAACGCTCCAGGCTGACTGTAGAGGTTAAAGAGAGTCAGTCAGAAACTAACGCTCCAGGTTGACTGTAGAGGTTAAAGAGAGTCAGTCAGTAACTAACGCTCCAGGCTGACTGTAGAGGTTAAAGAGAGTCAGTCAGAAACTAACGCTCCAGGCTGACTGTAGAGGTTAAAGAGCGTCAGTCAGTAACTAACGCTCCAGGCTGACTGTAGAGGTTAAAGAGAGTCAGTCAGTAACTAACGCTCCAGGCTGACTGTAGAGGTTAAAGAGAGTCAGTCAGTAACTAACGCTCCAGGCTGACTGTAGAGGTTAAAGAGAGTCAGTCAGTAACTAACGCTCCAGGCTGACTGTAGAGGTTAAAGAGAGTCAGTCAGTAACTAACGCTCCAGGCTGACTGTAGAGGTTAAAGAGAGTCAGTCAGTAACTAACGCTCCAGGCTGACTGTAGAGGTTAAAGAGAGTCAGTCAGTAACTAACGCTCCAGGCTGACTCTAGAGGTTAAAGAGAGTCAGTCAGTAACTAACGCTCCAGGCCAGGCTGACTGTAGAGGTTAAAGAGAGTCAGTCAGTAACTAACGCTCCAGGCTGACTGTAGAGGTTAAAGAGAGTCAGTCAGTAACTAACGCTCCAGGCTGACTGTAGAGGTTAAAGAGAGTCAGTCAGTAACTAACGCTCCAGGCTGACTGTAGAGGTTAAAGAGAGTCAGTCAGTAACTAACGCTCCAGGCTGACTGTAGAGGTTAAAGAGAGTCAGTCAGTAACTAACGCTCCAGGCTGACTGTAGAGGTTAAAGAGAGTCAGTCAGTAACTAACGCTCCAGGCTGACTGTAGAGGTTAAAGAGAGTCAGTCAGTAACTAACGCTCCAGGCTGACTGTAGAGGTTAAAGAGAGTCAGTCAGTAACTAACGCTCCAGGCTGACTGTAGAGGTTAAAGAGAGTCAGTCAGTAACTAACGCTCCAGGCTGACTGTAGAGGTTAAAGAGTCAGTCAGTAATTAACGCTCCAGGCTGACTGTAGAGGGATTCGTCCCCTCCTATAGAAGGTGATGGTCTGTATCTCTGTATGATGAATACACAACAGTACAGTCATGTCAGGAGATATGGGAGTATAGTGTCATTAACCGACAGAAACAGGAACAAATGAATAACAAAACATCTAGACACCACACCACTCTGCTCCAGGCCTCACCTTCTTGCTCCTCAGGGTAGGAGCCATCGTAGGTGCTGTCTGGAGAACTCCTCTGGCTCTGTTCCTCACAACATGGCTGACATGACTGAACAGGGAACCATGGTCACAGGGATTGTTCTGCTCATAAACCACCCGGACCTGCTGCTGCTGCTCCCCAGCTCCCCTATACGACCCCCCAGGCCCCCCCGGACCCCCAGGAGCCAGGTAGCAAGACGTCTGGGCCTCAGTCTTCACCACAGCTCCCCCTCCACACCCTCCATACCCCCTGCCTGTCAGTCTTCACCACAGCTCCCCCTCCACCCCCTCCATACCCCCTGCCTGTCATGTCAGTCTTCACCTCAGCTCCCCCTCCACCCCCTCCATACCCCCTGCCTGTCAGTCTTCACCACAGCTCCCCCTCCACCTCCTCCATACCCCCTGCCTGTCAGTCTTCACCACAGCTCCCCCTCCACCCCCTCCATACCCCCTGCCTGTCAGTCCAGCTGCTGGATGTTCAGAGACAGGTTGACAGGTTGCCGGGGTCTCCAGGGGCCCCTGGGTGTCAGGTTCTGATGTCTCTGCTGTTTTAGAGCTGTCTCTTGGGATCTAGGAAGAATAATCACACACCACAGGTAAACGAGAACTTGTTCTCAACTGGTTTACCCTGTGAAATAAAGGTGAAATAAAAAATGTATACATTTATCATAAGGAGGGTTATTAGCTCACTTCAACAGTGTGACACGTTACAATGATTTGACTGAACATAAGTATCAACTCAGCTTTGACGTTGATCTGTCAGACTTCATATCGGAGCCTTGGCTAGCAGCAGGTTTTAGGGTTGGGGCAAGTAAAGCACATGAGGAGGAGTTACAACGCAAGGAGTCCCCCTTAATGACCTCTCCCACTGCAGCCGTCTCACCTTAGTCATAGAGCGCTGTCTAACCCCTGACCTCTCACCTTAGTCATAGAGCGCTGTCTTCGTCTCTATTGAGGTTCATCATGGCCTACTAACCACAACCCTCCTAACCCTGACCCTGACCTCTCACCTTATAGTGGTCGTAGAGCAGTCTACCCCCTGACCTCTCACCTTATAGTGGTCGTAGAGCAGTCTAACCCCTAACCCCTGACCTCACCTTATAGTGGTTGTAGAGCAGTCTAACCCCTGACCTCACCTTATAGTGGTCGTAGAGCAGTCTACCCCCTGACCTCTCACCTTATAGTGGTCGTAGAGCAGTCTAACCCCTGACCTCTCACCTTATAGTGGTCGTAGAGCAGTCTAACCCCTAACCCCTGACCTCACCTTATAGTATAGTGGTCGTAGAGCAGTCTACCCCCTGACCTCACCTTATAGTGGTCGTAGAGCAGTCTAACCCCTGACCTCTCACCTTATAGTGGTCGTAGAGCAGTCTAACCCCTGACCTCTCACCTTATAGTGGTCGTAGAGCAGTCTAACCCCTGACCTCTCACCTTATAGTGGTCGTAGAGCAGTCTAACCCCTGACCTCTCACCTTATAGTGGTCGTAGAGCAGTCTAACCCCTGACCTCACCTTATAGTGGTCGTAGAGCAGTCTAACCCCTGACCTCTCACCTTATAGTGGTCGTAGAGCAGTCTAACCCCTGACCTCTCACCTTATAGTGGTCGTAGAGCAGTCTAACCCCTGACCTCTCACCTTATAGTGGTCGTAGAGCAGTCTAACCCCTGACCTCTCACCTTATAGTGGTCGTAGAGCAGTCTAACCCCTGACCTCTCACCTTATAGTGGTCGTAGAGCAGTTTAACTCCTAACCTCTCACCTTATAGTGGTCGTAGAGCAGTCTAACCCCTGACCTCACCTTATAGTGGTCGTAGAGCAGTCTAACCCCTGACCTCACCTTATAGTGGTCGTAGAGCAGTCTAACCCCTGACCTCTCACCTTATAGTGGTCGTAGAGCAGTCTAACCCCTGACCTCACCTTATAGTGGTCGTAGAGCAGTCTAACCCCTGACCTCACCTTATAGTGGTCGTAGAGCAGTCTACCCCCTGACCTCTCACCTTATAGTGGTAGTAGAGCAGTCTAACCCCTAACCCCTGACCTCTCACCTTATAGTGGTCGTAGAGCAGTCTAACCCCTGACCTCTCACCATATAGTGGTCGTAGAGCAGTCTAACCCCTAACCTCTCACCTTATAGTGGTCGTAGAGCAGTCTAACCCCTGATCTCACCTTATAGTGGTCGTAGAGCAGTCTAACCCCTGACCCCTGACCTCTCACCTTATAGTGGTCGTAGAGCAGTCTAACCCCTAACCCCTGACCTCTCACCTTATAGTGGTCGTAGAGCAGTCTAACCCCTAACCCCTGACCTCTCACCTTATAGTGGTCGTAGAGCAGTCTAACCCCTAACCCCCGACCTCACCTTATAGTGGTCGTAGAGCAGTCTAACCCCTGACCTCTCACCTTATAGTGGTCGTAGAGCTGTCTAACCCCTGACCTCTCACCTTATAGTGGTCGTAGAGCAGTCTAACCCCTGACCTCTCACCTTATAGTGGTCGTAGAGCAGTCTAACCCCTGACCTCACCTTATAGTGGTCGTAGAGCAGTCTAACCCCTGACCTCTCACCTTATAGTGGCCGTAGAGCAGTCTAACCCCTGACCTCTCACCTTATAGTGGTCGTAGAGCAGTCTAACCAGACCTCACCTTATAGTGGTCGTAGAGCAGTCTAACCCCTGACCTCTCACCTTATAGTGGTCGTAGAGCAGTCTAACCCCTGACCTCACCTTATAGTGGTCGTAGAGCAGTCTAACCCCTGACCTCACCTTAAAGTGGTCGTAGAGCAGTCTAACCCCTGACCTCACCTTATAGTGGTCGTAGAGCAGTCTAACCCCTGACCTCACCTTATAGTGGTCGTAGAGCAGTCTAACCCCTGACCTCTCACCTTATAGTGGTCGTAGAGCAGTCTAACCCCTGACCTCTCACCTTATAGTGGTCGTAGAGCAGTCTAACCCCTAACCCCTGACCTCACCTTATAGTGGTCGTAGAGCAGTCTAACACCTAACCTCTCACCTTATAGTGGTCGTAGAGCAGTCTAACCCCTGACCTCTCACCTTATAGTGGTCGTAGAGCAGTCTAACCCCTGACCTCACCTTATAGTGGTCGTAGAGCAGTCTAACCCCTGACCTCACCTTATAGTGGTCGTAGAGCAGTCTAACCCCTGACCTCTCACCTTATAGTGGTCGTAGAGCAGTCTAACCCCTGACCTCTCACCTTATAGTGGTCGTAGAGCAGTCTAACCCCTGACCTCTCACCTTATAGTGGTCGTAGAGCAGTCTAACCCCTGACCTCTCACCTTATAGTGGTCGTAGAGCAGTCTAACCCCTGATCTCACCTTATAGTGGTCGTAGAGCAGTCTAACCCCTGACCTCTCACCTTATAGTGGTCGTAGAGCAGTCTAACCCCTGACCTCTCACCTTATAGTGGTCGTAGAGCAGTCTAACCCCTGACCTCGCCTTATAGTGGTCGTAGAGCAGTCTAACCCCTGACCTCTCACCTTATAGTGGTCGTAGAGCAGTCTAACCCCTGACCTCACCTTATAGTGGTCGTAGAGCAGTCTAATCCCTGACCTCACCTTATAGTGGTCGTAGAGCAGTCTAACCCCTGACCTCACCTTATAGTGGTCGTAGAGCAGTCTAACCCCTGACCTCTCACCTTATAGTGGTCGTAGAGCAGTCTAACCCCTAACCCCTGACCTCACCTTATAGTGGTCGTAGAGCAGTCTACCCCCTGACCTCACCTTATAGTGGTCGTAGAGCAGTCTAACCCCTGACCTCTCACCTTATAGTGGTCGTAGAGCAGTCTAACCCCTGACCTCTCACCTTATAGTGGTCGTAGAGCAGTCTAACCCCTGACCTCTCACCTTATAGTGGTCGTAGAGCAGTCTAACCCCTGACCTCACCTTATAGTGGTCGTAGAGCAGTCTAACCCCTGACCTCACCTTATAGTGGTCGTAGAGCAGTCTACCCCCTGACCTCTCACCTTATAGTGGTAGTAGAGCAGTCTAACCCCTAACCCCTGACCTCTCACCTTATAGTGGTCGTAGAGCAGTCTAACCCCTGACCTCTCAACTTATAGTGGTCGTAGAGCAGTCTAACCCCTGACCTCACCTTATAGTGGTCGTAGAGCAGTCTAACCCCTGACCTCACCTTATAGTGGTCGTAGAGCAGTCTAACCCCTGACCTCACCTTATAGTGGTCGTAGAGCAGTCTAACCCCTGACCTCTCACCTTATAGTGGTCGTAGAGCAGTCTAACCCCTGACCTCACCTTATAGTGGTCGTAGAGCAGTCTAACCCCTGACCTCACCTTATAGTGGTCGTAGAGCAGTCTACCCCCTGACCTCTCACCTTATAGTGGTCGTAGAGCAGTCTAACCCCTGACCTCTCACCTTATAGTGGTCGTAGAGCAGTCTAACCCCTAACCCCTGACCTCTCACCTTATAGTGGTCGTAGAGCAGTCTAACCCCTGACCTCTCACCTTATGGTGGTCGTAGAGCAGTCTAACCCCTGACCTCTCACCTTATAGTGGTCGTAGAGCAGTCTAACCCCTGACCTCTCACCTTATAGTGGTCGTAGAGCAGTCTAACCCCTGACCTCTCACCTTATAGTGGTCGTAGAGCAGTCTAACCCCTGACCTCACCTTATAGTGGTCGTAGAGCAGTCTAACCCCTGACCTCACCTTATAGTGGTCGTAGAGCAGTCTAACCCCTGACCTCTCACCTTATAGTGGTCGTAGAGCAGTCTAACCCCTGACCTCTCACCTTATAGTGGTCGTAGAGCAGTCTAACCCCTGACCTCTCACCTTATAGTGGTCGTAGAGCAGTCTAACCCCTGACCTCTCACCTTATGGTGGTCATAGAGCAGTCTAACCCCTGACCTCTCACCTTATAGTGGTCGTAGAGCAGTCTAACCCCTGACCTCTCACCTTATAGTGGTCGTAGAGCAGTCTAACCCCTGACCTCACCTTATAGTGGTCGTAGAGCAGTCTAACCCCTGACCTCACCTTATAGTGGTCGTAGAGCAGTCTAACCCTTGACCTCACCTTATAGTGGTCGTAGAGCAGTCTAACCCCTGACCTCACCTTATAGTGGTCGTAGAGCAGTCTAACCCCTGACCTCTCACCTTATAGTGGTCGTAGAGCTGTCTAACCCCTGACCTCTCACCTTATAGTGGTCGTAGAGCAGTCTAACCCCTGACCTCTCACCTTATAGTGGTCGTAGAGCAGTCTAACCCCTGACCTCACCTTATAGTGGTCGTAGAGCAGTCTAACCCCTGACCTCTCACCTTATAGTGGCCGTAGAGCAGTCTAACCCCTGACCTCTCACCTTATAGTGGTCGTAGAGCAGTCTAACCCGACCTCACCTTATAGTGGTCGTAGAGCAGTCTAACCCCTGACCTCTCACCTTATAGTGGTCGTAGAGCAGTCTAACCCCTGACCTCACCTTAAAGTGGTCGTAGAGCAGTCTAACCCCTGACCTCACCTTATAGTGGTCGTAGAGCAGTCTAACCCCTGACCTCTCACCTTATAGTGGTCGTAGAGCAGTCTAACCCCTGACCTCACCTTATAGTGGTCGTAGAGCAGTCTAACCCCTGACCTCACCTTATAGTGGTCGTAGAGCAGTCTAACCCCTGACCTCTCACCTTATAGTGGTCGTAGAGCAGTCTAACCCCTGACCTCTCACCTTATAGTGGTCGTAGAGCAGTCTAACCCCTGACCTCTCACCTTATAGTGGTCGTAGAGCAGTCTAACCCCTGACCTCTCACCTTATAGTGGTCGTAGAGCAGTCTAACCCCTGACCTCTCACCTTATAGTGGTCGTAGAGCAGTCTAACCCCTAACCCCTGACCTCACCTTATAGTGGTCGTAGAGCAGTCTAACCCCTAACCCCTGATCTCACCTTATAGTGGTCGTAGAGCAGTCTAACCCCTGACCTCTCACCTTATAGTGGTCGTAGAGCAGTCTAACCCCTGACCTCACCTTATAGTGGTCGTAGAGCAGTCTAACCCCTGACCTCACCTTATAGTGGTCGTAGAGCAGTCTAACCCCTGACCTCTCACCTTATAGTGGTCGTAGAGCAGTCTAACCCCTGACCTCACCTTATAGTGGTCGTAGAGCAGTCTAACCCCTGACCTCTCACCTTATAGTGGTCGTAGAGCAGTCTAACCCCTGACCTCTCACCTTATAGTGGTCGTAGAGCAGTCTAACCCCTGACCTCTCACCTTATAGTGGTCGTAGAGCAGTCTAACCCCTGACCTCTCACCTTATAGTGGTCGTAGAGCAGTCTACCCCCTGACCTCACCTTATAGTGGTCGTAGAGCAGTCTAACCCCTGACCTCACCTTATAGTGGTCGTAGAGCAGTCTAACCCCTGACCTCTCACCTTATAGTGGTCGTAGAGCAGTCTACCCCCTGACCTCTCACCTTATAGTGGTCGTAGAGCAGTCTAACCCCTGACCTCACCTTATAGTGGTCGTAGAGCAGTCTAACCCCTGACCTTATCACCTTATAGTGGTCATAGAGCAGTCTAACCCCTGACCTCTCACCTTATAGTGGTCGTAGAGCAGTCTAACCCCTGACCTCTCACCTTATAGTGGTCGTAGAGCAGTCTACCCCCTGACCTCTCACCTTATAGTGGTCGTAGAGCAGTCTAACCCCTGACCTCACCTTATAGTGGTCGTAGAGCAGTCTAACCCCTGACCTCACCTTATAGTGGTCGTAGAGCAGTCTAACCCCTGACCTCACCTTATAGTGGTCGTAGAGCAGTCTAACCCCTGACCTCACCTTATAGTGGTCGTAGAGCAGTCTATCCCCTAACCTCTCACCTTATAGTGGTCGTAGAGCAGTCTAACCCCTGACCTCTCACCTTATAGTGGTCGTAGAGCAGTCTAACCCCTGACCTCACCTTATAGTGGCCGTAGAGCAGTCTAACCCCTGACCTCACCTTATAGTGGTCGTAGAGCAGTCTAACCCCTGACCTCACCTTATAGTGGTCGTAGAGCAGACTAACCCCTGACCTCTCACCTTATAGTGGTCGTAGAGCAGTCTAACCCCTGACCTCACCTTATAGTGGTCGTAGAGCAGTCTAACCCCTGACCTATCACCTTATAGTGGTCGTAGAGCAGTCTAACCCCTGACCTCACCTTATAGTGGTCGTAGAGCAGTCTACCCCCTGACCTCACCTTATAGTGGTCGTAGAGCAGTCTAACCCCTGACCTCACCTTATAGTGGTCGTAGAGCAGTCTAACCCCTGACCTCTCACCTTATAGTGGTCGTAGAGCAGTCTACCCCCTGACCTCTCACCTTATAGTGGTCGTAGAGCAGTCTAACCCCTGACCTCACCTTATAGTGGTCGTAGAGCAGTCTAACCCCTGACCTTATCACCTTATAGTGGTCATAGAGCAGTCTAACCCCTGACCTCTCACCTTATAGTGGTCGTAGAGCAGTCTAACCCCTGACCTCACCTTATAGTGGTCGTAGAGCAGTCTATCCCCTAACCTCTCACCTTATAGTGGTCGTAGAGCAGTCTAACCCCTGACCTCTCACCTTATAGTGGTCGTAGAGCAGTCTAACCCCTGACCTCACCTTATAGTGGCCGTAGAGCAGTCTAACCCCTGACCTCACCTTATAGTGGTCGTAGAGCAGTCTAACCTCTGACCTCTCACCTTATAGTGGTCGTAGAGCAGTCTAACCCCTGACCTCACCTTATAGTGGTCGTAGAGCAGTCTAACCCCTGACCTCTCACCTTATAGTGGTCGTAGAGCAGTCTAACCCCTGATCTCGCCTTATAGTGGTCGTAGAGCAGTCTAACCCCTGACCTCACCTTATAGTGGTCGTAGAGCAGTCTAACCCCTGACCTCTCACCTTATAGTGGTCGTAGAGCAGTCTAACCCCTGACCTCACCTTATAGTGGTCGTAGAGCAGTCTAACCCCTGACCTCACCTTATAGTGGTCGTAGAGCAGACTAACCCCTGACCTCTCACCTTATAGTGGTCGTAGAGCAGTCTAACCCCTGACCTCACCTTATAGTGGTCGTAGAGCAGTCTAACCCCTGACCTCTCACCTTATAGTGGTCGTAGAGCAGTCTAACCCCTAACCCCTGACCTCTCACCTTATAGTGGTCGTAGAGCAGTCTAACCCCTGACCTCTCACCTTATAGTGGTCGTAGAGCAGTCTAACCCCTCACCTCTCACCTTATAGTGGTCGTAGAGCAGTCTAACCCCTAACCCCTGACCTCTCACCTTATAGTGGTCGTAGAGCAGTCTAACCCCTGACCTCTCACCTTATAGTGGTCGTAGAGCAGTCTAACCCCTGACCTCACCTTATAGTGGTCGTAGAGCAGTCTAACCCCTGATCTCGCCTTATAGTGGTCGTAGAGCAGTCTAACCCCTAACCCCTGACCTCTCACCTTATAGTGGTCGTAGAGCAGTCTAACCCCTGACCTCTCACCTTATAGTGGTCGTAGAGCAGTCTAACCCCTGACCTCACCTTATAGTGGTCGTAGAGCAGTCTAACCCCTGACCTCTCGCCTTATAGTGGTCGTAGAGCAGTCTAACCCCTGACCTCACCTTATAGTGGTCGTAGAGCAGTCTAACCCCTAACCCCTGACCTCACCTTATAGTGGTCGTAGAGCAGTCGAACCCCTAACCCCTGACCTCACCTTATAGTGGTCGTAGAGCAGTCTAACCCCTGACCTCACCTTATAGTGGTCGTAGAGCAGTCTAACCCCTGACCTCACCTTATAGTGGTCGTAGAGCAGTCTAACCCCTGACCTCTCACCTTATAGTGGTCGTAGAGCAGTCTAACCCCTGACCTCACCTTATAGTGGTCGTAGAGCAGTCTAACCCCTGACCTCACCTTATAGTGGTCGTAGAGCAGTCTAACCCCTGACCTCTCACCTTATAGTGGTCGTAGAGCAGTCTAACCCCTGACCTCTCACCTTATAGTGGTCGTAGAGCAGTCTAACCCCTGACCTCTCACCTTATAGTGGTCGTAGAGCAGTCTAACCCCTGACCTCACCTTATAGTGGTCGTAGAGCAGTCTAACCCCTGACCTCACCTTATAGTGGTCGTAGAGCAGTCTAACCCCTAACCCCTGACCTCACCTTATAGTGGTTGTAGAGCAGTCTAACCTCTGACCTCACCTTATAGTGATCGTAGAGCAGTCTACCCCCTGACCTCACCTTATAGTGGTCGTAGAGCAGTCTAACCCCTGACCTCACCTTATACTGGTCGTAGAGCAGTCTAACCCCTGACCTCTCACCTTATAGTGGTCGTAGAGCAGTCTAACCCCTGACCTCACCTTATAGTGGTCGTAGAGCAGTCTAACCCCTGACCTCTCACCTTATAGTGGTCGTAGAGCAGTCTAACCCCTGACCTCACCTTATAGTGGTCGTAGAGCAGTCTAACCCCTAACCCCTGATCTCTCACCTTATAGTGGTCGTAGAGCAGTCTAACCCCTGACCTCACCTTATAGTGGTCGTAGAGCAGTCTAACCCCTGACCTCACCTTATAGTGGTCGTAGAGCAGTCTAACCCCTAACCCCTGACCTCTCACCTTATAGTGGTCGTAGAGCAGTCTAACCCCTAACCTCTCACCTTATAGTGGTCGTAGAGCAGTCTAACCCCTGTCCTCTCACCTTATAGTGGTCGTAGAGCAGTCTAACCCCTGACCTCTCACCTTATAGTGGTCGTAGAGCAGTCTAACCCCTGACCTCTCACCTTATAGTGGTCGTAGAGCAGTCTAACCCCTGACCTCTCACCTTATAGTGGTCGTAGAGCAGTCTAACCCCTGACCTCTCACCTTATAGTGGTCGTAGAGCAGTCTAACCCCTGACCTCACCTTATAGTGGTCGTAGAGCAGTCTAACCCCTGACCTCACCTTATAGTGGTCGTAGAGCAGTCTAACCCCTGACCTCTCGCCTTATAGTGGTCGTAGAGCAGTCTAACCCCTGACCTCACCTTATAGTGGTCGTAGAGCAGTCTAACCCCTGACCTCACCTTAAGGTGGTCGTAGAGCATTCTAACCCCTGACCTCACCTTATAGTGGTCGTAGAGCAGTCTAACCCCTGACCTCACCTTATAGTGGTCTTAGAGCAGTCTAACCCCTGACCTCTCACCTTATAGTGGTCGTAGAGCAGTCTAACCCCTGACCTCTCACCTTATAGTGGTCGTAGAGCAGTCTAACCCCTGACCTCACCTTATAGTGGTCGTAGAGCAGTCTACCCCCTGACCTCTCACCTTATAGTAGTCGTAGAGCAGTCTAACCCCTGACCTCTCACCTTATAGTGGTCGTAGAGCAGTCTAACCCCTGACCTCTCACCTTATAGTGGTCGTAGAGCAGTCTAACCCCTGACCTCTCACCTTATAGTGGTCGTAGAGCAGTCTAACCCCTGACCTCTCACCTTATAGTGGTCGTAGAGCAGTCTAACCCCTGACCTCTCACCTTATAGTGGTCGTAGAGCAGTCTAACCCCTGACCTCTCACCTTATAGTGGTCGTAGAGCAGTCTAACCCCTGACCTCTCACCTTATAGTGGTCGTAGAGCAGTCTAACCCCTGACCTCACCTTATAGTGGTCGTAGAGCAGTCTAACCCCTGACCTCACCTTATAGTGGTCTTAGAGCAGTCTAACCCCTGACCTCTCACCTTATAGTGGTCGTAGAGCAGTCTAACCCCTGACCTCTCACCTTATAGTGGTCGTAGAGCAGTCTAACCCCTGACCTCTCACCTTATAGTGGTCGTAGAGCAGTCTAACCCCTGACCTCTCACCTTATAGTGGTCGTAGAGCAGTCTAACCCCTGACCTCTCACCTTATAGTGGTCGTAGAGCAGTCTAACCCCTGACCTCTCACCTTATAGTGGTCGTAGAGCAGTCTAACCCCTGACCTCACCTTATAGTGGTCGTAGAGCAGTCTAACCCCTGACCTCACCTTATAGTGGTCGTAGAGCAGTCTAACCCCTGACCTCTCACCTTATAGTGGTCGTAGAGCAGTCTAACCCCTGACCTCTCACCTTATAGTGGTCGTAGAGCAGTCTAACCCCTGACCTCACCTTATAGTGGTCGTAGAGCAGTCTGACCCCTGACCTCACCTTATAGTGGTCGTAGAGCAGTCTAACCCCTGACCTCTCACCTTATAGTGGTCGTAGAGCAGTCTAACCCCTGACCTCTCACCTTATAGTGGTCGTAGAGCAGTCTAACCCCTGACCTCTCACCTTATAGTGGTCGTAGATTAGTCTAACCCCTGACCTCACCTTATAGTGGTCTTAGAGCAGTCTACCCCCTGACCTCTCACCTTATAGTGGTCGTAGAGCAGTCTAACCCCTGACCTCTCACCTTATAGTGGTCGTAGAGCAGTCTAACCCCTGACCTCTCACCTTATAGTGGTTGTAGAGCAGTCTAACCCCTGACCTCACCTTATAGTGGTCGTAGAGCAGTCTAACCCCTGATCTCACCTTATAGTGGTCGTAGAGCAGTCTAACCCCTGACCTCTCACCTTATAGTGGTCGTAGAGCAGTCTAACCCTTGATCTCACCTTATAGTGGTCGTAGAGCAGTCTAACCCCTAACCCCTGACCTCTCACCTTATAGTGGTCGTAGAGCAGTCTAACCCCTGACCTCACCTTATAGTGGTCGTAGAGCAGTCTAACCCCTGACCTCTCACCTTATAGTGGTCGTAGAGCAGTCTAACCCCTGACCTCACCTTATAGTGGTCGTAGAGCAGTCTAACCCCTGACCTCTCACCTTATAGTGGTCGTAGAGCAGTCTAACCCCTGATCTCACCTTATAGTGGTCGTAGAGCAGTCTAACCCCTGACCTCTCACCTTATAGTGGTCGTAGAGCAGTCTAACCCCTGACCTCACCTTATAGTGGTCGTAGAGCAGTCTAACCCCTGACCTCTCACCTTATAGTGGTCGTAGAGCAGTCTAACCCCTGATCTCACCTTATAGTGGTCGTAGAGCAGTCTAACCCCTGACCTCACCTTATTGTGGTCGTAGAGCAGTCTAACCCCTGACCTCTCACCTTATAGTGGTCGTAGAGCAGTCTAACCCCTGACCTCACCTTATAGTGATCGTAGAGCAGTCTAACCCCTGACCTCTCACCTTATAGTGGTCGTAGAGCAGTCTAACCCCTGACCTCTCACCTTATAGTGGTCGTAGAGCAGTCTAATCCCTGACCTCACCTTATAGTGGTCGTAGAGCAGTCTAACCCCTGACCTCACCTTATAGTGGTCGTAGAGCAGTCTAACCCCTGACCTCACCTTATAGTGGTCGTAGAGCAGTCTAACCCCTGACCTCACCTTATAGTGGTCGTAGAGCAGTCTAACCCCTGACCTCTCACCTTATAGTGGTCGTAGAGCAGTCTAACCCCTGACCTCACCTTATAGTGGTCGTAGAGCAGTCTAACCCCTAACCCCTGACCTCACCTTATAGTGGTCGTAGAGCAGTCTAACCCCTAACCCCTGACCTCACCTTATAGTGGTCGTAGAGCAGTCTAACCCCTGACCTCTCACCTTATAGTGGTCGTAGAGCAGTCTAACCCCTGACCTCACCTTATAGTGGTCGTAGAGCAGTCTAATCCCTGACCTCACCTTATAGTGGTCTTAGAGCAGTCTAACCCCTGACCTCTCACCTTATAGTGGTCGTAGAGCAGTCTAACCCCTGACCTCTCACCTTATAGTGGTCGTAGAGCAGTCTAACCCCTGACCTCACCTTATAGTGGTCGTAGAGCAGTCTACCCCCTGACCTCTCACCTTATAGTAGTCGTAGAGCAGTCTAACCCCTGACCTCTCACCTTATAGTGGTCGTAGAGCAGTCTACCCCCTGACCTCTCACCTTATAGTAGTCGTAGAGCAGTCTAACCCCTGACCTCTCACCTTATAGTAGTCGTAGAGCAGTCTAACCCCTGACCTCTCACCTTATAGTGGTCGTAGAGCAGTCTAACCCCTGACCTCACCTTATAGTGGTCGTAGAGCAGTCTAACCCCTGACCTCACCTTATAGTGGTCGTAGAGCAGTCTAACCCCTGACCTCACCTTATAGTGGTCGTAGAGCAGTCTAACCCCTGACCTCTCACCTTATAGTGGTCGTAGAGCAGTCTAACCCCTGACCTCTCACCTTATAGTGGTCGTAGAGCAGTCTAACCCCTGACCTCACCTTATAGTGGTCGTAGAGCAGTCTAACCCCTGACCTCTCACCTTATAGTGGTCGTAGAGTAGTCTAACCCCTGACCTCTCACCTTATAGTGGTCGTAGAGCAGTCTAACCCCTGACCTCACCTTATAGTGGTCGTAGAGCAGTCTAACCCCTGACCTCTCACCTTATAGTGGTCGTAGAGCAGTCTAACCCCTGACCTCTCACCTTATAGTGGTCGTAGAGCAGTCTAACCCCTGATCTCACCTTATAGTGGTCGTAGAGCAGTCTAACCCCTGACCTCTCACCTTATAGTGGTCGTAGAGCAGTCTACCCCCTGACCTCTCACCTTATAGTGGTCGTAGAGCAGTCTAACCCCTGATCTCACCTTATAGTGGTCGTAGAGCAGTCTACCCCCTGACCTCTCACCTTATAGTGGTCGTAGAGCAGTCTAACCCCTGACCTCTCACCTTATAGTGGTCGTAGAGCAGTCTAACCCCTAACCCCTGACCTCTCACCTTATAGTGGTCGTAGAGCAGTCTAACCCCTGACCTCTCACCTTATAGTGGTCGTAGAGCAGTCTAACCCCTGACCTCACCTTATAGTGGTCGTAGAGCAGTCTAACCCCTGACCTCTCACCTTATAGTGGTCGTAGAGCAGTCTAACCCCTGACCTCACCTTATAGTGGTCGTAGAGCAGTCTAACCCCTGACCTCTCACCTTATAGTGGTCGTAGAGCAGTCTAACCCCTGACCTCTCACCTTATAGTGGTCGTAGAGCAGTCTAACCCCTGACCTCTCACCTTATAGTGGTCGTAGAGCAGTCTAACCCCTGACCTCTCACCTTATAGTGGTCGTAGAGCAGTCTAACCCCTGACCTCACCTTATAGTGGTCGTAGAGCAGTCTAACCCCTGACCTCACCTTATAGTGGTCGTAGAGCAGTCTAACCCCTGACCTCTCACCTTATAGTGGTCGCAGAGCAGTCTAACTCCTGACCTCTCACCTTATAGTGGTCGTAGAGCAGTCTAACCCCTGACCTCTCACCTTATAGTGGTCGTAGAGCAGTCTAACCCCTGACCTCTCACCTTATAGTGGTCGTAGAGCAGTCTAACCCCTAACCCCTGACCTCACCTTATAGTGGTCGTAGAGCAGTCTAACCCCTGACCTCACCTTATAGTGGTCGTAGAGCAGTCTAACCCCTGACCTCTCACCTTATAATAATCATAGAGCAGTCTAACCCCTGACCTCTCACCTTATAATAATCATAGAGCAGTCCATGAGTGGTGGCACTGTCCTCGTCTCCATTGATGCTCATCATGGCCTTGGTAGCTGCAGTCAGAGGGTTCTCCGGGTCTTCCATGCCTCGTTCCTCACTGCTGAAGGACCTCCGGGACGGGGCAGACATCTCGTTGGGCACCACCATCACCAGACGCCTACTGTGGGACAATCCCCCAAAAAGTATTCCTTACCCCAGGACACTTCAACCAGGACACAATACAACGACATTACCAGATGCTTACTCTAGGACACACCCATAGATATTCACACTCTTGGAACACAACACTATGGGAAACAGTGGGAGAACATGTCTATTATGTCATTAAAGGGCATTCACCACGATGTCTGCCAAGCCACTACTGTTGCTGTGAGCGCTGCCCAAGGCTGTTTCTCACCAAGCTTACATCAAGCAGCTCCTGCCTCCCTAATATGGCTGATGGTGTCCCTCTGATCATTTGCTAGTCACAGATAATGATCATGTTGACTGAGCTGCAGCATATGTTAAACTACAGCAATGAATGAACGTATTGATTTTTCTCACAATATATATATAGCCTTTCACAATATTTCTCTTTAATAATGATGCATTTCATTCCTGAAATATTTTTCTCCGAGTCGAAAGACGCTAGACAGCAGGCAGACTATATAACTGACTGTCACGGATTCTGCCGAGGCTGCTCCTCCTCCTTGCTCGGGCAGGCTTCGGCGTTCGTCGTCCCCGGAGTACTAGCTACCACCGTTAGATGTTTCGATGTTTGATTGGTTTGGTCTGTCTGTTGCACCTGTGTCCGTTTGTGTCTGATTATGTGTCCTATAAGTTTCCTGCTTTGTGTTTGTGAGTTTGTGTGTTATTGTCCGCCTGTCCGTTGGTGCTGCGTGTTCTTCTCTGATTTATTGTTTTGTAGTTTACGCACAGTTTGCGTAATCGCTCGCCTCTGTTTTGTGTCGAGGCCGTTATTTGTATTTGCCTAGTTTTGACTAGTAAAGTCTGTTGGACTAAGCTTCTGTGTCCTGCGCCTGACTCCTACACCACTTCTACATCAGCCCATGACAGAATAACACACCGCTATGGAGTCAGCAGGAGCAGCGGCGGCACCCAAGTCGCTGGAGGAACGGATCAGCGATCAGGACACCATGATCCGGCAACTTGGGGCCGCCATGAACGAGGTGTCCAACACTCTACGCCGGTTGGTTACGGGAGAGGTGCCCACGCCTTCACACACCTTACCATCACCATCGGCCAGTCCTCCTCTCCCAGCACCGGAACCCAGTGATATTCGGCTCTCGCTCCCGAGGGCATATGATGGTACCGCAGCCGGGTGTCAGGGGTTCCTCCTGCAGGTGGAACTCTACCTGGCCACCATACACCCGGCGCCCTCGGGATACGAGAGCGTCTCCGCACTCATCTCCTGTCTCTCCGGCAAGGCGTTGGAGTGGGCCAACGCCGAATGGAGGGGAATAGACGCCGCCACCATCACCTACTCGGAGTTCCCACGCCGCTTCAGGGCAGTGTTCGACCATCCACCTGAGGGGAAGGCGGCGGGGGAGTGTCTGTTCCACCTCCGACAGGGGAAGAGGAGTGCACAGGATTTCGCCCTGGAGTTCCGGACTCTAGCGGCTGATGCGGGGTGGAATGAGAGGGCCCTCAAAGACCACTATCGATGCAGCCTACGTGAGGACGTTCGTCGTGAGCTGGCCTGCAGGGACACCAACCTTTCTTTCGACCAGTTGGTGGACATGTCCATCCGTCTCGACACCCTGCTGGCTACCCGCGGACGTCCCGAATGGGGGTCGTCCATTCCATCCTCCAGCGCCTCCGAGCCGATTCCTATGGAGCTCGGGGGTGCTGGCGCTAGAGAGAGGAGGAGAGAGAACCCGAGGGGGGCCATCCCCTGCACCAACTGTGGCCGTGGAGGGCACACTGCGGCTAGGTGCTGGGGAGGGTCTCCTGGGAGAGGGGACAACAGGTCACGCACTGGGGAGTCATTTCAGGTGAGTAGGCGCCCCACTTACCCAGAGCTCTCTATTGTTCACCTATGTATACCTGTGAGATTTCCACAGGTGGCACCTCATTCCCAGCATAAGGCGCTAGTAGATTCAGGCGCAGCTGGGAATTTTGTGGATCGTAAATTTTGTTCTAGGTTAGGAATTCCCCTCCGGCCGGTGGAAGTCCCCTTTCCTGTCCATGCCCTAGACAGCCGGCCGCTGGGGTCGGGGTTGATTAGAGAAGTCACAGCACCACTTAAGATGACTACGCAGGGGGGTCATGAGGAGACCATTCAGTTATATCTGATCGACTCTCCTGCGTATCCCGTGGTGCTGGGGCTTCCCTGGTTAATCGCCCATGATCCTACCATTTCGTGGCCACAGAGAGCTCTTATGGAGTGGTCTGCCCAGTGTGTAGGGAGATGTCTGGGTGTTTCCGTAGGGGCGACCTCGGTGGAGAGTCCCTGAGTATGAGGATTTGGCACTCGTGTTCTGTAAATCGAGGGCGATGCAGTTGCCCCCTCATAGACAGGGGGACTGTGCGATAAACCTCCAGGCAGGAGCAGCGCTTCTGCGGAGCCATGTGTATCTTCTGTCTCAAGAGGAGAAAAGGGCTATGGAGACTTACATAGCCGAATCTCTGAGACAAGGATACATACGGCCCTCCACTTCCCCTGCGTCCTCGAGCTTCTTTTTTGTGAAGAAAAAGGATGGAGGGTTGCGCCCGTGCATTGATTACCGTAGTCTCAATCAGATCACTGTGAAATACAGTTATCCACTCCCTCTGATTGCGACTATGACGGAATCATTGCACGGAGCGCGTTTCTTCACAAAACTGGACCTCAGGAGCGCGTACAACTTGGTGCGCATTAGGGAGGGCGATGAATGGAAAACGGCATTTAGTACCACCTCAGGTCATTACGAGTATCTCGTCATGCCATACGGGTTGATGAACGCTCCTTCAGTCTTCCAATCCTTCGTGGATGAGATCTTCCGGGACATGCAGGGGCAGGGTGTGGTCGTGTACATTGATGACATTCTTGTGTACTCTTCTACCCGAGCCGAGCATGTAGCTCTGGTGCGCCGAGTGTTGAGGAGGCTGTTGGAGCACGACCTGTATGTCAAGGCAGAGAAATGTCTGTTTTTCCAGGAGTCGGTCTCCTTTTTGGGTTATCAGTTGTCCGCGTCAGGGGTAAAGATGGAGGTTGACAGTGTGTCAGCCGTGCGTAATTGGCAAACCCCAACCACGGTTAAAGAGGTGCAGCAGTTTTGGGGTTTTGCCAATTACTACCGGAGGTTTATCCGGGGTTTTGGACAGGTGGCAGCTCCCATAACGTCTCTTTTGAAGGGGGGTCCGGTGCGGTTGCAGTGGTCAGCTGAGGCGGACAGGGCTTTTGGGAGACTGAAGGACCTGTTTACTTCGGCTCCGGTGCTGGCGCATCCGGATCCCACTTTACCGTTTCAGGTAGAGGTGGACGCGTCAGAGGCCGGTATTGGGGCCATACTATCGCAACGGTCCGGCACGCCACCTAAACTCCGCCCCTGTGCTTTTTACTCCAAGAAGCTCAGTCCGGCGGAGCGGAACTATGACGTAGGGGACAGGGAGCTGTTAGCCGTGGTACAGGCCCTAAAGATGTGGAGGCATTGGCTTGAGGGGGCTCAACACCCTTTCCTCATTTTGACTGACCACCGTAACCTGGAGGACATCCGGGCAGCTAGGAGATTGAACCCTCGTCAGGCGCGGTGGAACATGTTCCTAGCCCGGTTCGTATTTAAAATCACGTACATCCCTGGGTCCCAGAACGGTAAGGCAGACGCTCTGTCCCGGCGGTATGACACAGAGGAGAGGTCCGTTGAGCCCACTCCCATACTGCCGGAGTCTTGTCTGGTGGCACCGGTAGTATGGTAGGTCGATGCGGAAATCGAGCGGGCGTTGCGTACCGACCCTAGTCCTCCACAGTGTCCTGTGGGTCGGACGTACGTTCCGCTCGAGGTTCGGGATCGAATTATTTATTGGGCTCGCACGTCACCCTCCTCTGGACATCCAGGTATTGGCCGGACAGTGCACTGTCTTAGCGCTAAGTACTGGTGGCCAACGTTAGCCAGGGATGTGAGGGTTTATGTCTCCTCCTGCTCGGTGTGCGCTCAGTGTAAGGCACCTAGACACCTGCCCAGGGGGAAATTACAACCCCTGCCCGTTCCACAACGACCCTGGTCTCACCTCTCGGTGGATTTCGTTACAGACCTTCCCCCCTCGCAGGGGAATACCACTATTCTGGTCGTTGTGGATCGGTTCTCTAAGGCCTGTCGTCTCCTCCCAATGCCGGGTCTCCCTACTGCCCTACAGACCGCTGAGGCACTATTCACCCACGTCTTTCGGCACTACGGCGTACCCGAGGACATAGTGTCTGATCGAGGTCCCCAGTTCACCTCCAGAGTCTGGAGGGCGTTCATGGAGCGTTTGGGGGTCTCGGTGAGCCTTACCTCGGGGTACCACCCGGAGAGCAATGGGCAGGTAGAACGTGTGAACCAGGATGTGGGTAGGTTTCTGAGATCGTACTGCCAGGGCCGGCCGGAGGAGTGGGCGAGGTATGTTCCCTGGGCAGAGATGGCCCAGAACTCTCTCCGCCACTCCTCCACCAATCTAACCCCTTTCCAATGTGTGTTAGGGTACCAGACGGTTCTGGCACCATGGCACCAGAGCCAGATCGAGGCTCCTGCGGTGGATGAGTGGGTGCGGCACTCAGAGGAGACGTGGAACGCTGCACATGTCCATCTCAAGCGGGCCATCCGTCGACAGAAGACGAGCGCCGATCTCCACCGCAGTGAGGGCCCGGTGTACGCACCGGGAGATCGAGTCTGGCTCTCGACTCGAAACCTGCCCCTCCGCCTGCCCTGCCGGAAGCTGGGTCGGCGGTTTGTGGGGCCTTTTAAAGTCCTGAGAAGATTGAACGAGGTGTGTTACAGGTTACAACTGCCTATTGATTATAAGAATATTAACCCCTCGTTCCATGTGTCTCTTCTCAGGCCGGTGGTAGCTAGTCCACTCCAGGAAGGTGAGATAGGAGAGACCCCCCCGCCCCCACTGGACATCGAGGGAGCTCCGGCATGCACGGTCCGGACCATCTTGGATTCGAGACGTCGGATGGGGGGTCTCCAGTATCTCGTGGAGTGGGAGGGGTACGGCCCGGAGGAACGGTGCTGGGTGCCTAGGAGGGATATCCTAGATCCATCCCTCCTGACTGAGTTCCACCGTGGTCATCCCACGCGCCCTGCTCCGCGTCCTCCTGGTCGTCCCCGAGGCCGGGGTCGGCGCACGGATGGAGCCGCGCGTCAAGGGTGGGGTACTGTCACGGATTCTGCCGAGGCTGCTCCTCCTCCTTGCTCGGGCAGGCTTCGGCGTTCGTCGTCCCCGGAGTACTAACTACCACCGTTAGATGTTTCGATGTTTGATTGGTTTGGTCTGTCTGTTGCACCTGTGTCCGTTTGTGTCTGATTATGTGTCCTATAAGTTTCCTGCTTTGTGTTTGTGAGTTTGTGTGTTATTGTCCGCCTGTCCGTTGGTGCTGCGTGTTCTTCTCTGATTTATTGTTTTGTAGTTTACGCACAGTTTGCGTAATCGCTCGCCTCTGTTTTGTGTCGAGGCCGTTATTTGTATTTTGCCTAGTTTTGACTAGTAAAGTCTGTTGGACTAAGCTTCTGTGTCCTGCGCCTGACTCCTACACCACATCTACATCAGCCCATGACACTGACACATCATTTTAAGTATTCCACCACATGTTACCATAATAGCCACAGAAGTTAGACCTGCCATAATCTGCAAATATTTACTGCTGCTACTGTTGCTGATTGTAGAAATGTGTCACCAACGTGTTAATCAAATCAAATCACATTTCATTTGTCAAATGCACCGAATACAACAGGTGTAGTAGACCTTACAGAAATGCTTACTTACAATGTTTTTAATTTTGTATATTAAATAAACTAAAGTAATTAAAAGCAACAATAACGAGGCTACATAGAGGGGGTATCAGTACCGAATCAATGCGCGAGGGTACAGGTTCGTCCAGGTAATAACGAGGCTACATAGAGGGGGTACCGGTACCGAGTCAATGCGCGGGGGTACAGGTTCATCGAGGTAAATTGACGTAATATGTACATTAATTAGGCAAAATAAATTCCTATATTAGGTCAACAAGAGGGCCACAGATAACAGGCATAATAACTTCGGCAAGCAGCACATTACACGACTTACTTGTCGAACTCCTGAGGCGTGTTCACTGGGTCTTGCTTGAGGAACTGGACTGTCAAGTTTCGGTAGCTGAGGAACGGGAGGAAGGATGTCAAATGAACTTGGCCCACAGGTAATACCACTTTTTTATCAAGATCCTGTCTTTGCGTCCTTTGGGTCAAGGCTGGCTGTATGATGTGCGCAACTGCGCAACGTGTGCGTTCCCTGGAGCTTAGTAGGGAACGCACACGTTGCGCACATCATACAGCCAGCCTTGACCCAAAGGACGCAAAGAGTGGCGCAGTGGTCTAAGGCACTGCATTGCAGTGCTAACTGTGCCACTTAAGATCCTGGTTCGAATCCAGGCTCTGTCGCAGCCGGCCGCGACCGGGAGATTCATGGGCGGCGCACAATTGGCCCAGCGTCGTCCAGGGTAGGGGAGGGAATGGCCGGCAGGGATGTAGCTCAGTTGATAGAGCATGGCGTTTGCAATGCCAGGGTTGTGGGTTCGATTCCCACGGAGGGCCAGTATAAAAAAATATGTATTCACTAACTGTAAGTCGCTCTGGATAAGAGCGTCTGCGAAATGACTAAAATGTAATGTAAATGTTAGTAAACCAGTAAATTAGCGGATGAGTCCCTTTCTAATTAAACGGATCTGGAGTAAAAACGAACTATTGAAAGACGGTCATATCCCATTGACATAGTTGCAAATGACTGTAGAAGTCATATATTAGAATGTTTGTGCAGTGTGTAATGCCGCCTTCACGTGCTATAGGAAACTCAGATCCTCTGAGTGAAAATTAATGTAAGTTATTTGCGTAGAGCTTCCTATTGGTTGATTCTAATACTTCATATTTCAACAATGCGTTAGCAAATCGGAGAGTTCCCGAGTTTCCTAGTTCCGACAAGCATATAAACGCGACATAAACTACTTTTGCACAGAGAGGTCTCACTAGTTACCACAGACACAAAGTCATATACCTCGCCTATTTCTACCTAACCCTGACCTTAAAGGGGCAATCAGAAGTTGATACATCCATTTTTGGACTTATAAATTGTGGGGTTCTATTTTCTAATAATTGGATCTGTATGTGATGAATAGCTTAGAAGGAATGCATTAAAGGTTTGTACTGTACTGATATGAATTGTTTCACATAACAGGCTGTGATTCATGTAAGAACGTTAGGGGGAAGGACAGATAAGACTTGTATTTCTTACAGATAGGAACACTGCCTCTTTGTTGTCTGTGAACCGTTGTCTGTGAACCGTCCTTGGACGTAGGAATGGTGTCTAGGGGAGCTGGCTCTTCTCACCATGACAGGTTGTTATGATAAACTTATGCCTGGCAACAGGGATGCGCCAAGGGGCTGGGACTAGCCCGTGCGCCAACGGATTGGCTGAGTACATTTAAACCACGCTCAGTCTCTACCCTGATAGGCCCAGCAGAGAGCGGGAACTGAAAACTGTCAGAGTATTTGAAGAACAATCTGAAACAATGGATTAGTTCATATTTACCATTGAAGGTTTTGCATTAATTAAAATACTAGTCTATTTTAGAAGACGTGTATTGACCTCTTTTGTTCCTAATACCAGATTTGAATTGACGCAACTTAACAAAATGAATTATATGTAGTACCCATTGATTCCCATTGATAACTGATAAATGCCTCATGAGCTTAGGTCAACTGTCGTCCCCCATCAGAAACCAAAATAGAAGCTTGTTTTACTCCAATGTTTGTAAACAAAGTAAATGTAAACAAACACTATATATCCTCAAAACATGGTTAAAACTATCATTTTGATATAATGGATGGTCAATCCTTGCATCCATAGCTCTGCCTATGAAGTTTCTGATTGGTCTAGCCACCCTTGAACCCGCATCATTGATTGGTTATTTGAGACATGACAGCCTTTAACAGTTTGTTGTGACCTTTTACATGTTCACAAAACAATATCACCTGTACACTGTTCCTAGCCAGCTCCCACCTGACACTCTACCCTGCACCTTAGAGACTGCTGCCCTGTGTTCATAGAGTTGTTGAACACTGGCTCATATACAGTGCCTTGCAAAAGCATTACAACCTGTCATTTAAACGGATTTTTATTTGGATTTCATGTAATGGACATACACAAAATAGTCCAAATTGGTGAACTGAAATGAAAAAAATTACTTGTTTCAAACAATTCTAAAAAAATAAATAATGGAAAAGGGGTGCCATGAAGACCAATGAGCTCTCCAAACAGGTCAGGGACAAAGTTGTGGAGAAGTACAGATCAGGGTTGGGTTATAAAAAATATCTGAAACTTTGAACATCCCACGGAGCACCATTAAATCCATTATTAAAAAATTGAAAGAATATGGCACCACAACAAACCTGCCAAGAGAGGGCTGCCCACCAAAACTCACAGACCAGGCAAGGAGGGCATTAATCGGAGAGGCAACAAAGAGACCAAAGATAACCCTGAAGGAGCTGCAAAGCTCCACAGCGGAGATCGGAGTATCTGTCCATAGGACCACTTTAAGCCGTACACTCCACAGAGCTGGGCTTTACGGAAGAGTGGCCAGAAAAAAGCCATTGCTTAAAGAAAAAAATAAGCAAACACGTTTGGTGTTCGCCAAAAGGCATGTGAGTGGCGCAGTGGTCTAAGGCACTGCATCGCAGTGCTAACTGTGCCACTAGAGATCCTGGTTCGAATCCAGGCTCTGACGCAGCCGGCCGCGACCGGGAGACTCATGGGCGGCGCACAATTGGCCCAGCGTCGTCCAGGGTAGGGGAGGGAATGGCCGGCAGGGATGTAGCTCAGTTGATAGAGCATGGCGTTTGCAACGCCAGGGTTGTGGGTTCAATTCCCACGGGGGGCCAGTATAAAAAAAAAAATGTATTCACTAACTGTAAGTCGCTCTGGATAAGAGCGTCTGCTAAATGACGTAAATGTAAATGTAAATGATGTGGGAGACTCCCCAAAATATGGAAGAAGGTACTCTGGTCAGATGAGACAAAAATTTAGCTTTTTGGCCATCAAGGAAAACGCTATGTCTGGCGCAAACCCAACACCTCTCATCACCCCGAGAACACCATCGGCAGGGACTGGGAAACTGGTCAGAATTGAAGGAATGATGGATGGCGCTAAATACAGGGAAATTCTTGAGGGAAACCTGTTTCAGTCTTCCAGAGATTTGAGACTGGGACGGAGATTCACCTTCCAGCAGGACAATGACCCTAAGCATACTGCTAAAGCAACACTTGAGTGGTTTGAGGGGAAACATTTAAATGTCTTGGAATGGCCTAGTCAAAGCCCAGACCTCAATCCAATTGAGAATCTGTGGTATGACTTAAAGATTGCTGTACACCAGCGGAACCCATCAAACTTGAAGGAGCTGGAGCAGTTCTTGAAGAATGGGCAAAAATCCCAGTGGCTAGATGTGCCAAGCTTATAGAGACATACCCCAAGAGACTTGCAGCTGTAATTGCTTCAAAAGGTGGCTCTACAAAGTATTGACTTTGGGGGGGTGAATAGTTATGCACGCTCAAGTTTTCTGTTTTTTTGTCTTGTTTCTTGTTTGTTTCACAATAAAACATATTTTGCATCTTCAAAGTGGTAGGCATGTTGTGTAAATCAAACCCCCCCCAAAATCCATTTTAATTCCAGGTTGTAAGGCAACAACATAGGAAAAATGCCAAGGGGGGTGAAAACTTTCGCAAGCCACACTAACAAGCCATACAGTATATTTACAGTATATTCCGGACTCTTACATTGCTCGTTCTGATATTTCTTAATTTCTTTATTTTTTACTTTTTAGATTATGGGCGTAATGTTTTGTATTACTGCTCTGTTGGAGCTAGAAACACAAGTATTTCACTGCACCTGCGATAGCATCTGGAAATCTGTGTACACGACCAACAAACTTTGATTTGATTTGACCTGCAATAATAGAGAGAGAGAGAGAGAGAGAAAGAGAGAGAGAGAGAGAGAGAAAGAGAGAGAGAGAGAGAGAGAGAGAGAAAGAGAGAGAGAGAAAGGGAGAGAGAGAGAGAGAGAGAGAGAGAGAGAGAGAGAGAGAGAGAGAGAGAGAGAGAGAGAGAGAGAGAGAGAGAGAGAGAGAGAGAGAGAGAGAGAGAGAGAGAGTAAATCCCAGTTAGACAAAAATAATGGTGTTCCAAAAAAGGGTCCAGTTGCCAGGACCACAAATACAAATTCCATCTAGACACCGTTGCCCTAGAGCACACAAAAAAACTATACATACCTCGGCCTAAACATCAGCACCACAGGTAACTTTCACAAAGCTGTGAACGATCTGAGATACAAGGCAAGAAGGGCCTTCTATGCCATCAAAAGGAACATAAAATTCGACATACCAATTAGGATCTGGCTAAAAATACTTGAATCAGTTATAGAACCCATTGCCCTTTATGATTGTGAGGTCTGGGGTCCGCTCACCAACCAAGAATTCACAAAATGCATGCAGAATTCTGCAAAAATATCCTTGGTGTACAATGTAAAACACCAAATTATGCATGCAGAGCAGAATTAGGCCGATACCCGCTAATTATCCAAATCCAGAAAAGAGCCGTTAAATTCTACAACCACCTAAAAGGAAGCGATTCCCAAACCTTCCATAACAAAGCCATCAACCACAGAGAGATTAACCTGGAGAAGAGTCCCCTAAGCTGGGGCTCTGTTCACAAACACAAACAGACCCCACAGAGCCCCAGGATAGCAACACAATTAGACCCAACCAAATTATGAGAAAACAAAAAGATAATTACTGTTTGGCCCTAAACAGAGAGCACACAGTGGCAGAATACCTGACCACTGTGACTGAACCAAACTTAAGGAAAGCTTTGACTATGTACAGACTCAGTGAGCATAGCCTTGCTATTGAGAAAGGCCGCCGTAGGCAGACCTGGCTCTCAAGAGAAGACAGGCTATGTGCACACTGCCCACAAAATGAGGTGGAAACTGAGCTGCAATTCCTAACATCCTGCCAAATGTATGACCATATTAGAGACACATATTTCCCTCAGATTACACAGACCCACAAAGAATTTGAAAAACAAATCCAATTTTGATAAACTCCCATATCTACTGGGTGAAATACCACAGTGTGCCATCACAGCAGCAAGATTTGTGACCTGTTGCCACAAGAAAAGGGCAACCAGTGAAGAACAAACACCATTGTAAATACAACCCATATTTATGTTTATTTATTTACCTTTTGTACTTTAACTATTTGCACATTGTTACAACACTGTATATAGACATAATATGACATTTGAAATGTCTTTATTCTTTTGAAACTTCTGAGTGTAATGTTTACTGTTAATATTTATTGTTTATTTCACTTTTGTTTACTATCTACTTCACTTGCTTTGGCAATGTTAACACATGTTTCCCATGCCAATAAAGCCCTTAAATTGAATTTGAATTGCATTGAGAGCAGGTCTGGACAAGGCTGATGTTCTCACTGTTCTCTCTGTCATCTTTGTCGCTGTACAGTTAGACAGTCAGTCAACCAGTTAGGCAGTCAGGCAGTCAACCAGTCAGTCAACCAGTTAGGCAGTCAGTCAACCAGTTAGGCAGTCAGTATAGCCAGTCAGGCAGTCAGCCAGTCAGGCAGTCAGCTAGTTAGGCATTCAGCTGGTTAGGCAGTCAATCAGCCAGTCAGCCAGTCAGTCATTCAGTCAGCCAATCATTCATTCATTCAGTCAGCCACTCTGTCAGTCAACCAGTCAGCCAGTTAGTTAGACAGTCAGTCATCAGTCAGCCAGCTAGTTAGGCAATCAGTCAGCCAGTCAGTCAGCCAGTATATCAGTCACTCAGTCAATCAGTCATTCAGCCAGTCTGTCAGTCAACCAGTCCGTCAGCCAGTCAGTCAGCCAGTCTGTCAGTCAGTCAGTCAGTCAGCCATTTAGGCAGTCAGTCACCCAGTCAGTCATTCAGCCAGTCTGTCAGTCAGCCAGTTAGTCAGTAAGTCAGTCAGCCAGTTATGCAGTCTGTCAGCCAGTCAGTCAGCCATTTAGGCAGTCAGACAGTCAGCCAGTCAGTCTGCCAGTCAGTCAGTCAATCAGCCAGTTAGGCAGTCAGCTAGTCAGTCAACCAGTCAGTCAGCCAGTCAGTCAACCAGTCAGTCAGCCAGTCAGTCAACCAGTCAGCCAGATAGGCAGTAGTAGTGTAGATAAAGTGTAGTGTTGTTATAGTAGATCAAGTTTTGTTATAACAGATAAAGGTGAAAGGTGTGTTGTTATAACAGATAAAGGTGAAAGGTGTGTTGTTATAACAGATAAAGGTGAAAGGTGTGTTGTTATAACATATAAAGGTGAAAGGTGTGTTGTTATAACAGATAAAGGTGAAAGGTGTGTTGTTATAACAGATAAAGGTGAAAGGTGTGTTGTTATAACTGATAAAGGTGAAAGGTGTGTTGTTATAACATATAAAGGTGAAAGGTGTGTTGTTATAACAGATAAAGGTGAAAGGTGTGTTGTTATAACTGATAAAGGTGAAAGGTGTGTTGTTATAACAGATAAAGGTGAAAGGTGTGTTGTTATAACAGATAAAGGTGAAAGGTGTGTTGTTATAACTGATAAAGGTGAAAGGTGTGTTGTTATAACAGATAAAGGTGAAAGGTGTGTTGTTATAACTGATAAAGGTGAAAGGTGTGTTGTTATAACTGATAAAGGTGAAAGGTGTGTTGTATGCCAGGTATTCCATGGGAACCAGTTTCATGTCTGGACATTACCAGGAAACACACACAGGGAGGGAATGGATCCTGGTTGGTATTGGGGAATGTGGGACACATCCACCAACTGCATGTTCTGTAAATGGTTTATGATTCATGAACAGCTATATGGCTTTGTGGTGGGTATGTTGATTGAAAATCAATAATATGTCCTAAAGCTAAAGCTATCCAGTTATAGATACACAGTTGGTCCTTGGTACACAGTGATTCAGTGAACAACTCCCAGACTGCAGCGTCAGGGGAATTGTGTGGAGGTCACGGGGAAGAATACGACCCTAGACAAAGAGGTTCAGAGCAGGGATTGGCTCCTGGATGGTAGGGAGACAGAGGTTCAGAGCAGGGATTGGCTCCTGGATGGTAGGGAGACAGAGGATCAGAGCAGGGATTGGCTCCTGGATGGTAGGGAGACAGAGGATCAGAGCAGGGATTGGCTCCTGGATGGTAGGGAGACAGAGGATCAGAGCAGGGATTGGCTCCTGGATGGTAGGGAGACAGAGGAGATATATAATATTCTCTATCACCTCAGACTCAGAGGTGTTCTCACAATGATAACACTTCACTGGTCGGAAAGGAAATGACTGGAGAGAGAAATGACTGGAGAGAGAAATGACTGGAGAGAGAAATGTCTGGAGAGAGAAATGTCTGGAGAGAGAAATGTCTGGAGAGAGAAATGACTGGAGAGAGAAATGTCTGGAGAGAGAAATGACTGGAGAGAGAAATGACTGGATAGAGAAATGACTGGAGAGAGAAATGTCTGGAGAGAGAAATGTCTGGAGAGAGAAATGTCTGGAGAGAGAAATGACTGGAGAGAGAAATGACTGGAGAGAGAAATGACTGGAGAGAGAAATGACTGGATAGAGAAATGACTGGAGAGAGAAATGTCTGGAGAGAGAAATGTCTGGAGAGAGAAATGTCTGCAACAGATTCATAGAGTTGTAAGATGCATTATGTCAATCTTAGTTTCCTCCGGTACTCTACTGAAATAATTTTGATGGATGAAGGTGTTGCCAGTCCTAAACTCTGCCCTACAGAGGTGTGACCCAACTCTGTAGCTGTCTGTAGGTTACACAGGGTCTAGTGTTCACAGCTCTGTACTGTAGTAACTGATGCACATGGCCGGTGGGCCTTAGGCCAACCTGGACTCAGGGGTAGATATGTTATGTTTCGTATGGTATGTATTAATATGTGGATGTCCATCATCCATTTCGGATGATATGTTAAGAATTCCAATTTGTTGTGGCTAACGTTAGCTAGGTGGCTAAAGTTAGCTAGGGTTGGGGTTAGGGTTAAATCAAATCTAATTTTATTCGTCACATGCTTCGTAAACAACAGGTGTAGACTAACAGTGAAATGTTTACTTACGGGCCGTTCACGACAATGCCGACAGAAGGAAAATAGAGAAATAATAGGAAAGTAAAACAGGTAATACTAAAAGTAATAATAAATACACAATGAGTAACGATAACTTGGCTATACACGGTGTACCAGTACCGAGTCGATGTGATTGAGGTAGATATTTCCCTCTACTGTAACCAGGAATAAAGTGACAGATAATAGACAGTATGTGATGAGTCAAAAAAATAGTACAAAAAGGGTCAATGCAGATAGTCCGGGTAGATATTTGGTTAACTATTTAACAAACTAGTTACAGTGCATTCAGAAAGTATTCACCCCCCTTGACTTTTTCCAGATTTTGTTGTATTACAGCCTGAATAAAAAAATTATCATGCACGGCCACGCAGTTGTGAACAGGGAGTACAGGAGGGGACTAAGAACGCACCAGTGAGGGGCCCCCGTGTTGAGGGTCAGCGTGGCGGATGTGTTGTTGCCTACCCATACCACCTGGGGGCGGCCCGTCAGGAAGTCCAGGATCCAGTTGCAGAGGGAGGTGTTCAGTCCCAGGGTCCTTAGCTTAGTGATGAGCTGGGAGGGTACTATGGTGTTTAACGCTGAGCTGTAGTCAATGAATAGCATTCTCACGTAGGTGTTCCTCTTGTCCAGGTGGGAAAGGGCAGTGTGGAGTGCAACAGAGATTGTGTCATCTGTGGATCTGTTGGGGCGGTGTGCGAATTGGAGTGGGTCCAGGGTGTCTGGGATAATGGTGTTGATGTGAGCCATGACCAGCCTTTCAAAGCATTTCATGGCTACAGACGTGAGTGCTACGGGGCGATAATCATTTAGACAGGTTACCTTGGCGTTCTTGGGCACAGAGACTATGGTGGTCTGCTTAAAAGATCTAGGTTACGGACTGGGTCAGGGAGAGGTTTAAAATGTTACTTGCCCTTTGACCTAATTCCTAACCCTAACCTAAACTCTTTAACCTAAATCCTAACCTTAACCTTAACCCTAACCCTAACCTTAACCTTAATCTCTCGTAAAAGAATGGCGCTGCAATGGATAGCACACGTTTTCCCCCGGGTCCTGGCCAATTTTTTTGCACTGATTTTAACTTCTTTGTACATAATGTTTCTGCCATCGTTTCCTATGACCGAAAAGAGCTTCTGGACATCAAAACAGCGACCACTAACCTCTATCGCAGAAACATTATGTACAAAGAAGTTAAAATCAGCGCAAAAACAATTGGTCAGGACCCGGGGGAAAACGTGTGCTATCCATTGCAGCGCCATTCTTTGATGAGAGATTAAGGTTAGGGGTTAAGTTTAGGGTTAGGGTTAGGAATTAGGTTAAAGGGTTAAGGTTAGGGGTTAAGATTAGGGTTAATTTTATGTTCAAGGTTAGGGTTAGGAGTTAGGTTAAAGGGTTAAGGTTAGGGTTAGGGTTACTAACTTTAAGCATCAGTTGTCAGAGCACCTTACCGATCACTGCACCTGTACACAGCCCATCTGAAATTAGCCCACCCAACTACCTCATCCCTATATTGTTATTTATTTTGCTCTTTTGCACCCCAGTATCTCTATTTGCACATCATCTCTTGCACATCTATCATTCCAGTGTTAATTCTAATTGTAATTATTTTGCACTATAGCCTATTTATTGCCTTACCTCCATAACTTGCTACATTTGCACACACTGTATATATATTTTCTGTTGTATTTTTTGACTTTATGTGTTGTTTTACCCCATATGTTGTTTTTAATCGTTTTAATTTTTTTAGTTGTTTTAATTGTTTTTAATCGCACTGCTTTGCTTTATCTTGGCCAGGTCGCAGTTGTAAATGAGAACTTGTTCTCAACTGGCTTACCTGGTTAAATAAAGGTTAAATAAAAAAATAAAAAATAAAAATAAAATAAAGGGTTAGGGTTAAGGGAAGGGTTAGCTAACATGCTAAGTAGTAGCAAAGAGCTTAGAAGCAGTAAGTAGATGCAAAGTTGCTAATTAACTAAAACAATAAAGTTGTCTGTGATGAAATTCGAACACACAACCTTTGGGTTGCTAGATGTTCGTGTTCTCGTAACCTTCTGTATTATTTAACCATACCTGACGTAACATATCACACTAATTTTAATGTCCCGGATTTACGTGTACTATGTTACGTGTAGTCTATGAGACTAGGTTGCTTAGCCATCACAATTACTAACAATATTCCATTTTAGTCTGATGGCTAGTTGGCCCTGTGTCTTATGGAGGCAAGCAGTATACTATGCTGGATCATTATATTATTGACCAATAGCCTTTAGAGATGCTCTGAGCCAGGATGCTGCCGATGGCAGATCAGTTAGATCCTCAAACAAGGTGAGACATCCTAACATGAGCGAATCACAGTGTGTAATCGTATTAATGTCTGAGCCGGAGAGTTTTGATACTACAGTAAGTAGATGGACAGGACCTCTCTCTGGGGGATGACGAGTTGTTTTCAGGGATATTATACCACCTGGTGGAACATATTGGTACTACACACTGAAGGAAGGAAAATGGCGATATTTTAAAAGGGGACATCGGGAAATAGAACATTTCTGAAAAATGATTAGGGGAAGGGAAACTGATTTCAGGACATGGGCGGATTGGCCGTTTGGCAAATCTGGCAAATGCCAGAGGGGCTGGACCAACTTTTATTGAGGTGGGCCAGTCGAAATTGACAACAAAAAAATATATATATATATATATTTGGTTTAAAAAATAAATAGGACACAGCCTGCGGCCCATAGGCCCGTTTAATTTAGGAGTTTTGCGCAATTTCTCTGTTATAATAATAATCTACATTGACCATTGGTGGCCGAGCTGAGGTGGCGCAAATTCACATTCAGGGAATGATGACGCTTTCAAGACAACTGGGAACTCTGAAGAAAACGAGGTCAAATCATGACATCAGTGATGTTCAGTTCGGAACGTCAGAGCTCTAGAAATATGCCAGATTTTCCCTACTTGGAATTCCGAGTTGGATGACCGTTCAAAACTATTTTTCCCAGTCAGAGCTTTTTTTTTTTTTTTTTTTAGAGCTCAGACTTTCCGAAATTAAGATCACTGAGGTCATGAATTGACCTCGTTTTTCCCCGAGGTCCCAGTTGTCTTGAAAGCACCATAAAACCCGCTCTGACTCTCTGTCATACCAGTTCTCACAGTCTCACATCAGAATTAGACGTTCATCCATGTTTCTCAAACATCACATTTCGAAGTTGTTCCAAATGTAAAATGTGTTTGAAGGTTCAGTTTATCCATTAACTCTGTCAGTCATTAACTCTGTCAGTCATTAACTCTGTCAGTCACTCAGTCAGAACAGAAAAGCGGAAAGGTAGTGGCCCAAAAGGTTGAGAGACCAACAAAAGGGGTCTTGAGGCCAACGCTGCTAAACGTTTTATTTGGTTCTGCAGGTCCAAGTGCTGTGTCAGATCAGCTGCTGTGGTGCAGGAAGAAAACAGAGAAAGACACACTGACACAGATCATGTAGCCTAGGCCTAGTGTTGCCAGTCACGCCTAATAATCTGGCTGTATACTGTATTAAATATATTTCATACCTACTATAGTAGGCTAATTAGGGAAGGAGGGACTCGGGGGGGACATTTAGACACTAGGCTATTTGAAATATAGCCTAACAAGTTGCTAGATTGACTTTCATAACACAAATAAGGCAATAGCCATCTACTAGACATTTATACAGTGCTTTTTTATTATTAAACACAAGTCATCATGTATTGCAATAAAGGTCAAATTCGGGGACTGTCTGTGTATTTGAATTGTTTTATCAATGTTTATTAGCTTGTGAATCTCTGAGTCTCTTCAGCGAATGGGTTTTATGAGCTGTAGTAACGAGTGATGAGCAAATAAGTGTCGGATTACATCACATAGCCCACCGCCACCGAAGGCTGGAAAGTCCCGCCTATCTCCCGCTTATTTCATTCACTGAAAAGGCTTGTCACTTCTTGGCAGAAAGATGAGCATACACTGTCAAACAAAGCACAGGGCTGGAAATCTTTCCGCATCCACATAAACTAGTCCAGGCGTCATTCTATGTCAAACACATAAGGTTGTGTATTGAATTCAATAGAAGAAAACCGAGAGGGAAGCAGAGAGAGAGAGACTGCCAGTTCCTTAATGTAACATTGGCCTTATTATACAGCCACAACATTAAGGAACTGGCAGTCTCTCTCTCTCTCCTTCTCTCTCTCTCTGTTTAAGGAAATATACAGTGGGGGAAAAAAGTATTTAGTCAGCCACCAGTTGTGAATGTTCTCCCACTTAAAAAGATGAGAGAGGCCTGTAATTTTCATCATAGGTACACGTCAACTATGAATTAAAAAAAATCCAGAAAATCACATTGTAGGATTTTTTATGAATTTATTTGCAAATTATGGTGGAAAATAAGTATTTAGTCACCTACAAACAAGCAAGATTTCTGGCTCTCACAGACCTGTAACTTATTCTTTAAGAGGCTCCTCTGTCCTCCACTCGTTACCTGTATTAATGGCACCTGTTTGAACTTGTTATCAGTATAAAAGACACCTGTCCACAACCTCAAACAGTCACACTCCAAACTCCACTATGGCCAAGACCAAAGAGCTGTCAAAGGACACCAGAAACAAAATTGTAGACCTGGACCAGGCTGGGAAGACTGAATCTGCAATAGGTAAGCAGCTTGGTTTGAAGAAATCAACTGTGGGAGCAATTATTAGGAAATGGAAGACATACAAGACCACTGATAATCTCCCTCGATCTGGGGCTCCACGCAAAATCTCACCCCGTGGGGTCAAAATCATCACAAGAACGGTGAGCAAAAATCCCAGAACCACACGGGGGGACCTAGTGAATGACCTGCAGAGAGCTGGGACCAAAGTAACAAAGCCTACCATCAGTAACACACTACGCCGCCAGGGACTCAAATCCTGCAGTGTCAGACGTGTCCCCCTGCTTAAGCCAGTACATGTCCAGGCCCGTCTGAAGTTTGCTAGAGTGCATTTGGATGATCCAGAAGAGGATTGGGAGAATGTCATATGGTCAGATGAAACCAAAATATAACTTTTTGGTAAAAACTCAACTCGTCGTGTTTGGAGGACAAAGAATGCTGAGTTGCATCCAAAGAACACCATACCTACTGTGAAGCATGGGGGTGGAAACATCATGCTTTGGGGCTGTTTTTCTGCAAAGGGACCAGGACGACTGATCCGTGTAAAAGAAAGAATGAATGGGGCCATGTATCGTGAGATTTTGAGTGAAAACCTCCTTCCATCAGACATTAACATTTACATTTACGTCATTTAGCAGACGCTCTTATCCAGAGCGACTTACAAATTGGTGCATTCACCTTATAGCCAGTGGGATAACCACTTTACAATGTGTTTTTCTTATTTATTTTTATCTTTTTTTCTTTAGTTTTCATCCTTTATATTTTTTTATTTTTTTATTATTATTTATTTTTTAGTTGTTTTTGTTGTTTTTGTTTTCGATTTTTTTTTGGGAGGGGGGTTGGGGTAAGGGAGGGGTAGAAGGATTACTTTATCCTATCCCAGGTATTCCTTAAAGAGGTGGGGTTTCAAATGTCTCTGGAAGGTGGTGAGTGACTCCGCTGTCCTGGCGTCGTGAGGGAGCTTGTTCCACCATTGGGGTGCCAGAGCAGCGAACAGTTTTGACTGGGCTGAGCGGGAACTATGCTTCCGCAGAGGAAGGGGAGCCAGCAGGCCAGAGGTGGATGAACGCAATGCCCTCGTTTGGGTGTAGGGACTGATCAGAGCCTGAAGGTACGGAGGTGCCGTTCCCCTCACAGCTCCATAGGCAAGCACCATGGTCTTGTAACAGATGCGAGCTTCAACTGGAAGCCAGTGGAGTGTGCGGAGGAGGGGGGTGACGTGAGAGAACTTGGGAAGGTTGAACACCAGACGGGCTGCGGCATTCTGGATGAGTTGTAGGGGTTTAATCAGCAAGGGCATTGAAGATGAAACGTGGCTGGGTCTTTCAGCATGACAATGATCCCAAACACACCACCCGGGCAACGAAGGAGTGGCTTCGTAAGAAGCATTTCAAGGTCCTGGAGTGGCCTAGCCAGTCTCCAGATCTCAACCCCATAGAAAATCTTTGGAGGGAGTTGAAAGTCCGTGTTGCCCAGCGACAGCCCCAAAACATCACTGCTCTAGAGGAGATCTGCATGGAGGAATGGGCAAAAATACCAGCAACAGTGTGTGAAAACCTTGTGAAGACTTACAGAAAACGTTTGACCTGTGTCATTGCCAACAAAGGGTATATAACAAAGTATTGAGAAACTTTTGTTATTGACCAAATACTTATTTTCCACCATAATTTGCAAATAAATTCATTAAAAATCCTACAATGTGATTTTCTGGATATTTTTTTCTTTCTCATTTTGCCTGTCATAGTTGACGTGTACCTATGATGAAAATTACAGGCCTCTCTCATCTTTTTAAGTGGGAGAACTTGCACAATTGGTGGCTGACTAAATACTTTTCCCCCCCACTGTATATATAGTGTACATTTGTGAATAACTAATTTACTATAATTTACAAATGTGGGAGTAATGATTAATATACACTACCAGTCAAACGTTTTAGAACACCAACTCATCCAAGGGTTTTTCTTTATTTTTACAATTTTCTACATTGTAGAATAATAGTGAAGACATCAAAACTATGAAATAACACATATGGAATCATGTAGTAACCAAAAAAGTATTTTATATTTGAAATTCTTCAAATAGCCACCCTTTGCCTTGATGACAGCTTTGCACACTCTTGGCATTCTCTTAACCAGCTTCACCTGGAATGCTTTTCCAACAGGCTTGAAGGAGTTCCCACATATGCTGAGCACTTGTTGGCTGCTTTTCCTTCAGTCTGCGGTCCGACTCATCCCAAACCATCATTCAATATATATTACAATACATAACACTACATAATACATAATACAATACATAATACAATACATAATATACTACATAATACAATACAGAATACGATACATAATACACTACATAAGACAATACACAATACAATACATAATACACAACATAATACAATACATAATACACTACATAATTTACTACATAATACACTGCATATTACACTACATAATACAATACATAATAAACTACATAATACACTACATAATACAATACATAAAATAATACATAATACACTACATAACACTACTAAATACAATACATAAACACGACATAATACAATACATCATACAATACAATACATAAAACACGACATATTACAATATGTAATACACTCCATAACACTAGATAATACAATACATAATACACTACATAATACAATACATAATACATTACATAATACAATAGATAATACAATACATAATACACTACAAAATGCACTACATAATACACTACATAATGCATTACATAATACACTACATAATTCAATATATATTACAATACATAACACTACATAATACACTACATAATACAATACATAATACACTACATAATACACTACATAACACTACATAATACACTACATAATACAATACACAATACAATACATAATACACTACATAACACTAGATAATACAATACATAATACACTACATAATACAATACATAATACACTACATAATACAATAGATAATACAATACATAATACAATTCATAATACAATAAAATTCATAATACACTACATATTACAATACGTAATACACTACATAATACTAGATAATACAATACATAATACTAGATAATACAATACATAATACACTACATAATACAATACATAATATACTACATAACACTACATAATACACTACATAATGCATTACATAATACACTACATAATTCAATATATATTACAATACATAACACTATATAATACAATACATAATACAATACATAATATACTATATAATACAATACAGAATACGATACATAATATACTACATAATACAATACATAATACACTACATAATACAATACATAATACACTACATAACACTACATAATACACTACATAACACTACATAATACACTACATAATACACTACATGATACAATACATAATACACTACATAACACTACATAATACACTACATAACACTACATAATATACTACATAATACACTACATATTACAATACATAATACAATACATAATACAATACATAATACACGACATATTACGATACATAATACACTACATAATACACTACATAATACAATACATAATACGCTACATAATACACTACATAACACTACATAATATACTACATAATACACTACATATTACACTACATAATACAATACATAATACAATACATAATACACGACATATTACGATACATAATACACTACATAATACAATACATATTACACTACAGAATACACTACATAATACACTACATAATACACTACATAACATGACTAAAATGACTAAAATGTAAATGACCAATGGCCAGTCAGTGGTCGCTGAAAACAGGCCATACACTGTCTCCAAGTCACCCAGTTGTATCTCCCAACCTCTAAGTTCCTGTCTCTGTCTCTCTGTTGTCCTTCAGGGACATCCTTCTCACAGTTAATTGCCTTTTCCCGGTGACCTAGATCAGTGTGATTAACCTCATTTAATAACCTTACATTTGAAAGATGAATCTATCCTAGTATTGTAACTCTGTTTGACCAGAGGGGTAGCTACAAATCTGCTCATGAGAATGTTGTATTTTCTCAGTGGATTTGGATCTACTGCTGTCTGTACTGATGGGGGGGGATGTATCTGAATACCCCAACACCTTGGGTGAATCTCAATTGTATTTCCTTGATTCCTCACATCCTCCCTCCCTCATCTCCTTTTTCAAAGAATATTGGAGTCGAAGATCTGAGGTTCCTCTCTTCTGATTTTCTCCACCAATGCATTAAGAGAAGGAGGCAAGGAGACAGGGTGTGAGGAATCAAGGAAGTGGAACAGAGGTCCGGCCCTTCTCCTCAGCAGGTGAATATTGTTATGTTTGTTTGTTGTTCATGATGTCCTGGTTATGCTGGCACCAGACGGACGGTACAGGGCTGTTCTGCCAGGTCAGTTTCACCCATAGCTACAGCTGGTGGGAAGAACAGGAGATGGGTCCGTTTCACCTATAGCTACAGCTGGTGGGAAGAACAGGAGATGGGTCCGTTTCACCTATAGCTACAGCTGGTGGGAAGAACAGGAGATGGGTCCGTTTCACCCATAGCTACAGCTGGTGGGAAGAACAGGAGATGGGTCCGTTTCACCCATAGCTACAGCTGGTGGGAAGAACAGGAGATGGGTCCGTTTCACCTATAGCTACAGCTGGTGGGAAGAACAGGAGATGGGTCCGTTTCACCCATAGCTACAGCTGGTGGGAAGAACAGGAGATGGGTCCGTTTCACCTATAGCTACAGCTGGTGGGAAGAACAGGAGATGGGTCCGTTTCACCCATAGCTACAGCTGGTGGGAAGAACAGGAGATGGGTCCGTTTCACCCATAGCTACAGCTGGTGGGAAGAACAGGAGATGGGTCCGTTTCCAAACCCCCCTCACTCCCATCTCACATACCCATGTATGGACCCTGGTCCAAAGTGTGGCAGTATAGGGGATAGGATGCCATTTGAGACGCAACAATATGTTTGTGGACCAGACCAATTCAAATGATGCTTCCAAATGTAGAGATCAAACAGAAGCGTTTTCAAGCCATCACTTGTTCCCATGCCAAGTACATGCATGGCTGTGACCATTCATAGCTGCTGCTACTACTCCCGGCAGTAATATCCTGAATTCCCTGTAGAGGCACTGTGAGTTTGTGACACTGAGATGAGTCCTCACTCTTTATCATTACTTGTGGACCTTGGCTGTATCCTGAACGGCACCCTATTTCATAAATAGTGCACTACTTTTGCCATGTGGGCCCTGGTCAAAGTAGTGCACTATAAAGGGAATTGGGTGCCATTAGGGACTAGGCCCTTTTCTGCACTGAGTCATAGTCCCTTATCACTTCCACACGATAGTGAGTCTCCCAGAGCTCATCCCAGTTAATGACTCCTCTAGTTAGTCACCCATCATGGTCACAACAGGCATAGCCTGGAATCCTAACCTGTATGCTCTGTTTCACCACCAGATCAATTGAGGTTCCAGGCTAGGATAAGAATATCTACTGTTCAGAATAACACTGACTAACAACAGCTGATAATTAGGTTTTTTCATGCGTAATTTCACTTTTCCCGCTTATCTCATCATCTCTTTAGAGATGATCATCAAATATATTTTTCTAGAAGAAAATAAAGAAATCCTGACTGGTTAAATGTATATCTTCAATCTGTTTCTTCTAGTGGTAAAGCCTCAGGACTCTAGATGGTGAATAGGTTGCTGACACAACATACCTTGTCTGTACTGTTCTATAGACCTACAGAGGAACTGGACAGACGGGTTTAGAGAAACACACCGTGCAATGGTTATCTCTCTCTCTCTCTCTCTCTCTCTCCTTCCCTCTATCTCCCTCTATCTCTTTCTCTCTCTCTCTCTCTCTCTCTCTCTCTCTCTCTCTCTCCCTCCCTCTATCTCCCTCTATCTCTTTCTCTCTCTCTCTCTCTCTCTCTCTCTTGCTCTCTCGCTCTCTCTCGCTCTTTCTCTCTCTTTCTCTCTCTCCCACACACTTCTCTCTCTCTCTCTCTCTCTATCTATCACAAACACCATGGGAATCTCAGCGAGTTGTTACTTTTGTCAGAGCGTCACTCACTACTCCTGTGTGTGTGTGGACGTGTTTAACTATACTTGATCAGAAGTCCCCACAAGAATAGTAAACAAACAAAAACTAACTTGTGTTAGTCCCCACAAGGTCAAATGCTATTTCTAGTGGGTTTAGGGTTACGGTTAGAATTAGAGTTAGGGTTAGAATTATGGTTAGTTTTAGGGTTAAGAGCTAGGGTTAGGGTTAGGGTTAAGGTTAAGGTTAGGTTTTGGGGTTAAGGTTAGGGTTAGGTTTAGGGGTTAGGGAAAATAGGATTTGAATGGGACTGAATTGTGTGTCCCCACAAGGTTAGTTATACAAGACTGTGTGTGTGTGTGTGTGTGTGTGTGTGTGTGTGTGTGTGTGTGTGTGTGTGTATGTGTGTGTGTGAAAAACACACTGACTCACTCACTCTTCCTCTATCTCAAATCTCAAAACCACTCCTGGCCACAGCCCTTTCCAGTACAATGTAAGGTTTAATTGATGTTGACACTCAAAGTAATCTGTGTCTGTGTCTGTAGGTAGGTCTGTCTGTCTGTCTGTCTGTCTGTCTGTCTGTCTGTCTGAAACTGAACCATCAGTAAGAGATCTTCCCTTAAATAGGTTACCCGCTTAATATCACAGTCTTAGGGGAGAACATGTGACTAGGTAAAAATAGAACCACTTTCCCCATGGAAACTGGATGGAGAACAGAAATAGACCTTCTATCAGGCAAGCTCTGTGTTCTGTGTTGGAGTTAGGTCGTTTGTGATGTCCTCAAACACACTCACAAATTACCTACATGTATTAGTCAAATTACCTACATGTATTAGTCAAATTACCTACATGTATTAGTCAAATTACCTACATGCATTAGTATGTCAATACCGCATGTTTGTTCACCATTGAAGATTCTGACATTTTTACCTGTAACTGGTTTACGCCCCATTCAGACTGTTCCCCCAAATCGCTATGTAGGTGGTAGTGCTGGGATAATCAATCACGGTCTCTCAGGCTTTTATTATAGGTAGGGTATAGAAGTACATTTTTATTATATTTTAAATAGGTTGCAAAAACAACATTTTCTGAAAGCGCGCCCTCCACCTCTTCTGATAAAGGAGTTTTTCATCGAACAATCGATAAACCATCACGTCAATCACGGGTTGCCATGGTATCCTTTGACGTCACCCCTCCCGGCTTGTTATCACTAGTTACCACAGCCAGTAAAGTCACAATTGGCTATATCGTAATTCATGAAAACCAAAATGTTCCTTTTGGTCTTCATTTAAAGGTTAAGGCATAATGTTAGCAGTGTGGTTAAAGTTAGGGTTAAAATCAGATTTTAAGAAGATAACTTGTAGAAATAGGCGGGGATTAGCCATAATTATGACTTCGTGGATGTGGTAACTAGTGACGACCCCTCCCTGCTTGTGGGGTGTGATTGGAGGGAAACCCCGTGGATTACATTCAGACGGGTTGTGAGAGAATCAGCGGTGTAACGTAGCTAGCTAGCTAGCCCGAGAACACCACTATCCCTTAGCGCTCAGACGGGTTGTGAGAGAATCAGCGGTGTAACGTAGCTAGCTAGCTAGACCGAGAACACCACTATCCCTTAGCGCTCAGACGGGTTGTGAGAGAATCAGCGGTGTAACGTAGCTAGCTAGCTAGACCGAGAACACCACTATCCCTTAGCGCTCAGACGGGTTGTGAGAGAATCAGCGGTGTAACGTAGCTAGCTAGCTAGCCCGAGAACACCACTATCCCTTAGCGCTCAGACGGGTTGTGAGAGAATCAGCGGTGTAACGTAGCTAGCTAGCTAGACCGAGAACACCACTATCCCTTAGCGCTCAGACGGGTTGTGAGAGAATCAGCGGTGTAACGTAGCTAGCTAGCTAGACCGAGAACACCACTATCCCTTAGCGCTCAGACGGGTTGTGAGAGAATCAGCGGTGTAACGTAGCTAGCTAGCTAGACCGAGAACACCACTATCCCTTAGCGCTCAGACGGGTTGTGAGAGAATCAGCGGTGTAACGTAGCTAGCTAGCTAGACCGAGAACACCACTATCCCTTAGCGCTCAGGTAAGAGGCGGTTCTTCCTTACAGTAATGACAGATTCAGGTTTAGAAATGTTTTCTGTTGTATGTGTTTAACGGGGCTTACTGGGGGAAAGTAGCGCGTAGTATGTGTAACGGTAGAGCTCCGGTTAGCCAGCTACTAAATGTTCGTTAGGAATGTAACTAGCCGACCAAGAACAATAGCTAGCTAGCTGTTTTGTTTCTGGGTTTTTTTTAGCGCTAGGCCAGCTTTTTGTACATCCTGTCATGTTTCGAGTTGGCTTCAATTAGTTAACCTTTTGAAGGCGTTTTTACCTAATGTGATAATCGACAACGCATGTTTTTTTACTTTATTTTAGTCATTTAGCAGACGCTCTTATCCAGAGCGACTTACAGTTAGTGAGTGCATACATTTTTCATACTGGACCCCCGTGGGAATCGAACCCACAACCCCGACGTTACAAGCGCCATGCTCTACCAACTGCTAGCTAATATATCGAATTTGGTTAGCAATAGCAGACATCTAGCAAGGTAACAAGCCAGGCTAGACCAACAGAGTTTATTCCAAATGGGCTTGGTCGGCACTAGTTCCGTAGTTAGCTCAAGTTAAACCGTCCTTGGACCCAGTATTCGCCATTTGCTGACACACAACAGTATTCGAAATGTAAAAAATGGGTAGTTGGAATAAATAGGAAAAATGCACGTCGGTTTTTGCGAAGGTTTCTAGCCGCCTAAATTAGTAGTTGGAGGCAGGTCACGACCTAGCTAACAAGTCAGTCACAGCCGACACTTTACTCGCATGGATAACTTATTTAGCGGCCTTGTTAGCTAGCTAACTCGTATAAATAAAGTAGCTAACTAATCTTGCTGTTTCTACCCTCTCATTTTGATCGATCGTAGCTAATGTTAACAAGCTATGTCACATGCACGTTTGATTGTGCGGAATGCCGGGTTCGCTAGTAGCTAACTAGCTAGTAATTTCCGGATGAGCAACAATAGTAAAACAGTTGTCATTTTAAGGCGGGGCGATAGCATTTCGCTCGTTATGCTCCCATTGGCGATTATAGTTAGCTCGGTGATTAATCAATCTAACGTTAAATCCATTGCACATTCAATGTAGCTAACTAAAAGTACATGAATTGTACAGTATGTAAATGCTAGCCAGCCCCGTCTGTTCTATGCTAATCATTACAACAGGTACAAATGGGTGTGGCATGGCAGGGAGTGAATGCACATCCGCGTTTTTCTTTACACGGTAGGAACCAGGCAGCCCAGCCCCAGGCTAGCGTGATTTCACTGGTGTGTATTGCATACCATGCACATTAAGTCTTTCCTGGATAATGTTTCCAGTGCGAAGGCTCCATGCATGTTAGCGGAAATCCACAGTGCATGTGTCGTGACCCCAAGCCACAGTACACCAGGCTTGTCTACATGTACATGCTGGAATGGAAAATCTGGGATTGATTGAGCATGGTAAGCATCAGTGCTGTCGGTAGAACGGCATGGTACCAGCGGATGTAGGTTATTGATTCATTCACACTAAAGAAGATGTTGTCGTCGGATACCCCCCCCAGTGTAGTACTTCTCTCACTACTGTCTGTTTGGGTAGGCCCTGGTTTCTGCTCTGTGGACCATTTTGTTACATTGTGGATCAAAACGCACTTCACTTTTGTTTCTAAATTACTAGGAAGAAACTGTTCGCTACATTTACCAGAGTGATATTGTAACTTTTTCTGGTACTTGTTTTATTATCAGAAATGACCCTGAGCCTATGAGTTCTTACTTGAGCAAGACACTTAACACACAACTTGCTCTCCATCCAGGGGCGCTCCGCTACGGCTTGACCCTGTGTTCCCCTGTATTGTATCAAGTGTAGCAGCCTTCCAGCAACATGTCATGCCAACATTTCTCTCTCCTCTTCTGAGTAACCATGTCTTTTCTGTTGTCTGACAGTGTGTTATAACCCTGTTATTCCAAGATGTCCCTCTCCATGGTTGACATGTCTTCTTCTTCTCCCTCCTCAGTCCCTAGTAACCATGGTTGACATGTCTTCTTCTTCTCTCTCCTCAGTCCTGAGTAGCCATGGTTGACAAGAGCGAGGTGGTTCAGAAGGAGCTGGTCCAGAAGGCCAAGCTGGCGGAGCAGGCCGAGCGCTACGATGACATGGCGGCCTCCATGAAGGCTGTAACGGAGGAGGGCACCCAGTTGTCCAACGAGGAGCGGAACCTCCTCTCCGTGGCCTATAAGAACGTGGTGGGGGCCCGGCGCTCCTCCTGGAGGGTGGTGTCCAGCATCGAGCAGAAGACTGAGGGTAGTGAGAAGAAGCAGGCCATGGCCAAGGAGTACAGAGAGAAGATAGAGAAGGAACTGAAGGAGATCTGTAATGATGTGCTGGTAAGACTACTGTCTGTCTCTGTGTAGGGGTCTCTATGAGAAGCATAGTCTGTCTCTGTGTGTGTGTCTCTATGAGAAGCATAGTCTGTCTCTGTGTGTGTGTGTCTCTATGAGAAGCATAGTCTGTCTCTGTGTGGGGGTCTCTATGAGAGGCATAGTCTGTATCTGTGTGTGTGTGTCTCTATGAGAAGCATAGTCTGTCTCTGTGTGGGGGTCTCTATGAGAGGCATAGTCTGTCTCTGTGTGGGGGTCTCTATGAGAGGCATAGTCTGTCTGTGTAGGGGTCTCTATGAGAAGCATAGTCTGTCTCTGTGTGGGGGTCTCTATGAGAGGCATAGTCTGTCTCTGTGTGTGTGTCTCTATGAGAAGCATAGTCTGTCTCTGTGTGTGTGTCTCTATGAGAAGCATAGTCTGTCTCTGTGTGGGGGTCTCTATGAGAGGCATAGTCTGTCTCTGTGTGTGTCTCTATGAGAGGCATAGTCTGTCTCTGTGTGTGTGTCTCTATGAGAAGCATAGTCTGTCTCTGTGTGGGGGTCTCTATGAGAGGCATAGTCTGTCTCTGTGTGGGGGTCTCTATGAGAGGCATAGTCTGTCTGTGTAGGGGTCTCTATGAGAAGCATAGTCTGTCTCTGTGTGGGGGTCTCTATGAGAGGCATAGTCTGTCTCTGTGTGTGTGTCTCTATGAGAAGCATAGTCTGTCTCTGTGTGTGTGTCTCTATGAGAAGCATAGTCTGTCTCTGTGTGGGGGTCTCTATGAGAGGCATAGTCTGTCTCTGTGTGTGTCTCTATGAGAGGCATAGTCTGTCTCTGTGTGGGGGTCTCTATGAGAAGCATAGTCTGTCTCTGTGTGGGGGTCTCTATGAGAGGCATAGTCTGTCTCTGTGTAGGGGTCTCTATGAGAAGCATAGTCTGTCTCTGTGTGGGGGTCTCTATGAGAGGCATAGTCTGTCTCTGTGTAGGGGTCTCTATGAGAAGCATAGTCTGTCTCTGTGTGGGGGTCTCTATGAGAGGCATAGTCTGTCTCTGTGTAGGGGTCTCTATGAGAAGCATAGTCTGTCTCTGTGTGGGGGTCTCTATGAGAGGCATAGTCTGTCTCTGTGTGGGGGTCTCCGGCCATTCGTGCTTTATGTCCTCTGATGCTACCTGTCTTTCACCCAGACCGTAGGAAGGAGGACTAGACTATAGGTTCTTCAACTACTAAATCCCCATCAGATATGATGCTTAGTGTTTTTAGGTGGCTTGACCCATAATGAGCTTTCATCCTTCAAAATGCCATATAATTTGCTATCCATCAACTGTCAATTTATTGAGGAGGTGCTACAACAGGGGGCTCTCCCCTCCTCCTGTAATGATTGAGGTTTTCCTGCCTGCGCCTGGCCCTGGTCCAGTTCTGTCAGCTGTCAGCCAGTACCCAGGACCTCATTCAGCTCATTATTCCATTCCTCATCTCTGTCCCGTTGTAGAGACACTCTGAGAGGGACAAGTGTCTCAGGTGAGAGAGAGAGACGTCCCCTGGGTGCATGTTTTGGTTGTTGCCCCTAGCACTACACAGCTGATTCAAATAACCAACTCATCATCAAGCTTTGATCATTTGAATCAGCTGTGTAGTGCTGGGGGGGGGGGGGTTGGGAAACCCTGTTCAAGAGGAGTCAGTCAGGTGGTTCAGTGCATTTCCCAGGAGATTAGAATGTGTGGTACCAGTACACTACAGGAAGAAACATTACCTTATAGTATTAATACAGGAAGAAGCATTACCTCATAGTATTAATACAGGAAGAAGCATTACCTCATAGTATTAATACAGGAAGAAGCATTACCTTATAGTATTAATACAGGAATAAGCATTACCTCATAGGATTAATACAGGAAGAAGCATTACCTCATAGTATTAATACAGGAAGAAGCATTACCTTATAGTATTAATACTGGAAGAAGCATTACCTCATAGTATTAATACAGGAAGAAGCATTACCTTATAGTATTAATACAGGAAGAAGCATTACCTTATAGTATTAATACAGGAAGAAGCATTACCTTATAGTATTAATACAGGAAGAAGCATTACCTCATAGTATTAATACAGGAAGAAGCATTGCCTTATAGTATTAATACAGGAATAAGCATTACCTCATAGTATTAATACAGGAAGAAGCATTACCTCATAGTATTAATACAGGAAGAAGCATTACCTCATAGTATTAATAGAGGAAGAAGCATTACCTCATAGTATTAATAGAGGAAGAAGCATTACCTCATAGTATTAATACAGGAAGACGCATTACCTCATAGTATTAATACAGGAAGACGCATTACCTCATAGTATTAATACAGGAAGACGCATCACCTTATAGTATTAATACAGGAAGAAGCATTACCTTATAGTATTAATACAGGAAGAAGCATTACCTCATAGTATTAATAGAGGAAGAAGCATTACCTCATAGTATTAATACAGGAAGAAGCATTACCTTATAGTATTAATACAGGTTGAAGCATTACCTTATAGTATTAATACAGAAAATGTAATACTCATAATAAATAATAATATATTACATTTCTTTAGCGCTTTTAATCATCTCAAACATCATGAGTATCCTAACTATAGTTAGGTCAGCCAATAGAGGCCAAGTCTTCCAAAGATGGAGGGGATACTTCATGGCTTGATCAGAGGAAGGTGGTCAGGGAGATGGTTGATGAAGAGTCTGATGATGATCATGTAGAGGGCTACATCCCTACGGTGAAGCATGGTGGTGGCAGCATCATGCTGTGGGGATGTTTTTCAGCAGCAGGGACTGGGAGACTAGTCAGGATCGAGGGAAAGATGAACGGAGCAAAGTACAGAGAGATCCTTGATGAAAATCTGCTCCAGAGCGCTCAGGTCCTCAGACTGGGGCGAAGGTTCACCTTCCTACAGGACAACGACCCTAAGCACACAGCCAAGACAACGCAGGAGTGGTTTCGGGACAAGTCTCTGTCCTTAAGTGGCCCAGCCAGAGCCCAGATTTGAACACAATCTAACATCTCTGGAGAGACCTGAAAATAGCTGTGCAGCGACGCTCCCCATCCAACCTGACAGAGCTTGAGAGGATCTGCAGAGAAGAATGGGAGAAACTCCCCAAATACAGGTGTGCCAAGCTTGTAGCGTCATACCCAAGAAGACTCGAGGCTGTAATCGCTGCCAAAGGTGCTTCAACAAAGTACTGAGTAAAGGGTCTGAGTACTTATGTAAACATAATATTTCAGTTATTTAAATTTTTTATACATTTACAAACATTTCTATACACCTGTTTTTGCATTGTCATTATGGGGTATTGTGTATAGATTGATCAGGGGGAAAAAGCAATTTAATCAATTTTTGAATACGCTGTAATGTTACAAAATGTGAAAAAAGTCAAGGGGTCTGAAAACACTGTATGTAGAATATTGGCCTGTTGGAAACTACAACTCTCTACTACATCACACGGCTGGAAACTACAACTCCCTACTACATCACACGGCTGGAAACTACAACTCTCTACTACATCACACGGCTGGAAACTACAACTCCCTACTACATCACACGGCTGGAAACTACAACTCCCTACTACATCACACGGCTGGAAACTACAACTCTCTACTACATCACACGGCTGGAAACTACAACTCGCTACTACATCACACGGCTGGAAACTACAACTCGCTACTACATCACACGGCTGGAAACTACAACTCCCTACTACATCACACGGCTGGAAACTACAACTCCCTACTACATCACACGGCTGGAAACTACAACTCGCTACTACATCACACGGCTGGAAACTACAACTCCCTACTACATCACACGGCTGGAAACTACAACTCCCTACTACATCACACAGCTTGATCTGATTTATCTCTAGAGAAACTGGTTCTGGGGTCTGGACCTGTCTATACACTGTTAGGTGAAACCTTGGTTCTGGGGTCTGGACCTGCCAGGACAACCAGAGAGACACGTTGATGGTGGTCAGCAGAGCTGCAAATGAGTGTGCTGTGCTGTAGACTAGAGCTAACCAAGCTCACTGAGCCAGTAACACTGGAGAGGAGAGGAGGAGAGAGGCAGGTCACTGGGACATCACGCTCCCCTCTCCTCTCTTACCCACTCGGTGGTCCTGTGCTGTAGACTAGAGCTAACCAAGCACACTGAGCCAGTAACACTGGAGAGGAGAGGAGGAGAGAGGCAGGTCACTGGGACATCACGCTCCCCTCTCCTCTCTTACCCACTCGGTGGTCCCTGATGAGGGAATATTCCAATTCTTGACCATTATGATTGGAAGCAAGTCATTGATTGAAGGCTGGCTCATTCAGACAGGAAACAGAGCCAAACCATCGATGTTGTCCGTCTTTGTACTATTGGTCACCTTACCCAGGGCTGGTACTAACAATTCACATGTAAATAACTGAGTGTGGCGGTTATTTGCATATTTCTAACAAACTCTCTTCTGTCTCTCTCTCTCTCTCTACAGGGTCTTCTGGACAAGTTCCTTATCCCCAATGCAACTCCAGCCGAGAGCAAAGTCTTCTATCTGAAAATGAAAGGAGATTACTACCGCTACTTAGCCGAGGTGGCTGTTGGCGAGGAGAAGGCCGGTAAGCCCTGTGATAAGTCCCCTTTTGTGCTCGCCAACCAGGTGTGTGTGTGTGTGTGTGTGTGTGTTTTGGAACATGTAGTCAGGTGTGTAATCCACACCACTAGAGGTACACGGGACCAGGACCGGATCCTGTTAACTAGGCAGGACCGGATCCTGTTAACTAGGCAGGACCGGATCCTGTTAACTAGGCAGGACCGGATCCTGTTAACTAGGCAGGACCGGATCCTGTTAACCAGGCACTACAGCAGGGGTTCCTAAACTTTTTTGGCCTGCAACCCCATTTTGATATCAACCTTTTTTTGCGACCCCGCCATCTAAAAAAAAACCAAGTAGCGTAATGGACAGCCAATGTCTGCTTTTTTATTTGGTTCTATGACAGTCGGTTACAAATCAGTCTGATAGTACTTTGGACCGTTTCAGTCTGAAGGAAGAATGGTTTGAAGTGACTAAAATAATTTCGTATGATCTTCTGTCTAGAAAATAACAATCATTGTTCTGTTTCCCCTCAGTCTTATTTAGTGCCTGGTCCTGTCCTGTGGGCATTGTAGAGGGAAACATTCTGGCCTGGTCCTGTCCTGTGGGCATTGTAGAGGGAAACATTCTGGCCTGGTCCTGTCCTGTGGGCATTGTAGAGGGAAACATTCTGGCCTGGTCCTGTCCTGTGGGCATTGTAGAGGGAAACATTCTGGCCTGGTCCTGTCCTGTGGGCATTGTAGAGGGAAACATTCTGGCCTGGTCCTGTCCTGTGGGCATTGTAGAGGGAAACATTCTGGCCTGGTCCTGTCCTGTGGGCATTGTAGAGGGAAACATTCTGAGAGTCTTATCTTTCAGTGATGGGTCATAATATTTTCTAGCTTAAACCGTTCAAAAGATGGAGCCAAATTTGTAGGAAGAAAACGGAAGCATAAACTCTGTTTATTACAACCGCAGCTAGCGGAGGTTACTGACATAACCCTGGTTCTATGTACCAAGGCCATTTGTTTCTATCGCGATCTCATTTTCAAATCACAGCTAGCGGAGTGGTTCAGAGGGCTGGTAACAGCTAGCGGTGTGGTTCAGAGGGCTAGTAACAGCTAGCGGTGTGGTTCAGAGGGCTGGTAACAGCTAGCGGTGTGGTTCAGAGGGCTGGTAACAGCTAGCGGAGTGGTTCAGAGGGCTGGTAACAGCTAGCGGAGTGGTTCAGAGGGCTGGTAACAGCTAGCGGAGTGGTTCAGAGGGCTGGTAACAGCTAGCGGTGTGGTTCAGAGGGCTGGTAACAGCTAGCGGTGTGGTTCAGAGGGCTGGTAACAGCTAGCGGTGTGGTTCAGAGGGCTGGTAACAGCTAGCGGTGTGGTTCAGAGGGCTGGTAACAGCTAGCGGTGTGGTTCAGAGGGCTGGTAACAGCTAGCGGTGTGGTTCAGAGGGCTGGTAACAGCTAGCGGTGTGGTTCAGAGGGCTGGTAACAGCTAGCGGTGTGGTTCAGAGGGCTGGTAACAGCTAGCGGAGTGGTTCAGAGGGCTGGTAACAGCTAGCGGTGTGGTTCAGAGGGCTGGTAACAGCTAGCGGTGTGGTTCAGAGGGCTGGTAACAGCTAGCGGTGTGGTTCAGAGGGCTGGTAACAGCTAGCGGTGTGGTTCAGAGGGCTGGTAACAGCTAGCGGTGTGGTTCAGAGGGCTGGTAACAGCTAGCGGTGTGGTTCAGAGGGCTGGTAACAGCTAGCGGTGTGGTTCAGAGGGCTGGTAACAGCTAGCGGTGTGGTTCAGAGGGCTGGTAACAGCTAGCGGTGTGGTTCAGAGGGCTGGTAACAGCTAGCGGTGTGGTTCAGAGGGCTGGTAACAGCTAGCGGTGTGGTTCAGAGGGCTGGTAACAGCTAGCGGTGTGGTTCAGAGGGCTGGTAACAGCTAGCGGTGTGGTTCAGAGGGCTGGTAACAGCTAGCGGTGTGGTTCAGAGGGCTGGTAACAGCTAGCGGTGTGGTTCAGAGGGCTGGTAACAGCTAGCGGTGTGGTTCAGAGGGCTGGTGTCAGCTAGCGGTGTGGTTCTGTTACCCCTGCCTCACACTGTGATATGGCTCCAGAAAACACATGAAATGACAGTGGAAGCTTTTCTGCTGGATCTGCGGATGTCTTAATTGATGTAATCCAAAAAATTCCATAACTTCACCACAGTAGAAAGAGTAGCCGAGTCTACACAGGATTGAGTTGAGGAGGAGCATGGGGGTTGTTGGTGTATACAGGAAGTCTGTCTGGAGGCGCAGTGGTCAAAGCACTGCATCGCAGTGCTAGCTGTGCCACTAGAGATCCTGGTTGGAATCCAGGCTCTGTTGTAGCCGGCCGCGACCGGGAGACCCATGGGGGCGGCGCACAATTGGCCCAGCGTCGTCCAGGGTAGGTGAGGGAATGGCCGGCAGGGATTTGGCTCAGTTGGTAGAGCATGGCGTTTGCAACGCCAAGGTTGTGGCTTCGTTTCCCACGGGGGGCCAGTATAAAAAAATAAATAATAATGTATGCACTCACTAACTGTAAGTCGCTCTGGATAAGAGCGTCTGCTAAATGACTAACATGTAAATGGAGACCTGTACTCTAGTAGGGCTGGGCAGTAGACCAGCTTTTATTTTATACCAATATTGATGCATGGACTGGTTTGGGTTATTACTTTACCTTCTAGAACGCTATTTCAATGTTTGGTTTGTTAAATGTGATTTGCATCTCCAGCGCGTGTAATGTCCGTTTTTATAGTTTACTCTGTTTGCTACTGGAGTAGTCTTTCTCCCTCCCCTCCTGGTGCATGCTGCTAACCACACCAAGCCCTGCCCCCTGTCACACCAAGCCCTGCCCCCTGTCACACCAAGCCCTGCCCCCTGTCACGCCAAGCCCTGCCCCCTGACACGCCAAGCCCTGCCCCCTGTCACGCCAAGCCCTGCCCCCTGTCACGCCAAGCCCTGCCCCCTGTCACGCCAAGCCCTGCCCCCTGTCACGCCAAGCCCTGCCCCCTGTCACGCCAAGCCCTGCCCCCTGTCACACCAAGCCCTGCCCCCTGACACACCAAGCCCTGCCCCCTGACACACCAAGCCCTGCCCCCTGTCACACCAAGCCCTGCCCCCTGTCACACCAAGCCCTGCCCCCTGTCACACCAAGCCCTGCCCCCTGTCACACCAAGCCCTGCCCCCTGTCACACCAAGCCCTGCCCCCTGTCACACCAAGCCCTGCCCCCTGTCACACCAAGCCCTGCCCCCTGTCACACCAAGCCCTGCCCCCTGTCACACCAAGCCCTGCCCCCTGTCACACCAAGCTACTAGAGAGAGATGGTAGCAGACACTACCAGAGAGAGATGGTAGCAGACACTACCAGAGAGAGAGATGGTAGCAGACACTACCAGAGAGAGAGATGGTAGCACACACTACCAGAGAGAGATGGTAGCACACACTACCAGAGAGAGATGGTAGCACACACTACCTGAGAGAGATGGTAGCACACACTACCTGAGAGAGAGATGGTAGCACACACTACCTGAGAGAGAGATGGTAGCACACACTACCAGAGAGAGAGATGGTAGCACACACTACCAGAGAGAGAGATGGTAGCACACACTACCAGAGAGAGAGATGGTAGCAGACACTACCAGAGAGAGAGATGGTAGCACACACTACCAGAGAGAGATGGTAGCACACACTACCTGAGAGAGAGATGGTAGCACACACTACCAGAGAGAGAGATGGTAGCACACACTACCAGAGAGAGAGATGGTAGCACACACTACCAGAGAGAGAGACGGTAGCACACACTACCAAAGAGAGAGACGGTAGCACACACTACCAGAGAGAGAGACGGTAGCACACACTACCAGAGAGAGAGACGGTAGCACACACTACCAGAGAGCGAGACGGTAGCACACACTACCAAAGAGAGAGACGGTAGCACACACTACCAGAGAGAGAGACGGGAGCACACACTACCAGAGAGAGAGACGGGAGCACACACTACCAGAGAGAGAGACGGGAGCACACACTACCAGAGAGAGAGACGGGAGCACACACTACCAGAGAGAGAGACGGGAGCACACACTACCAGAGAGAGAGACGGGAGCACACACTACCAGAGAGAGAGACGGGAGCACACACTACCAGAGAGAGAGACGGGAGCACACACTACCAGAGAGAGAGACGGGAGCACACACTACCAGAGAGAGAGACGGGAGCACACACTACCAGAGAGAGACGGGAGCACACACTACCAGAGAGAGACGGGAGCACACACTACCAGAGAGAGAGATGGTAGCACACACTACCAGAGAGAGAGACGGTAGCACACACTACCAGAGAGAGACGGGAGCACACACTACCAGAGAGAGAGATGGTAGCACACACTACCAGAGAGAGAGAGAGGGGGGGAGAGAAGGGCGTGACCTGTTAGCTTTGTGTTGCAGCTGAAGCAGGAGAGCTGTGTCCTGGTTGATCCAGGATGGCTGTCTGCTCTGATCCAGGGCTTTAGGTCTTCTATAAACATTACTACATGGTGTGCCACACCCAAGAACATAGGGCTGACTCACTGACTGTACTGCTACGTAGGGTACCACACCCATGAAACTGACCTCATTCGGCCCACTCATACATAGTCCTAGTGTTATTCATAGGACTCATAGTTTGTGGACAGCCAGATATTCTGAATGAAGGGCACACTGAGGCTAGTTCTAGTGACTGGAGGAAGCTGTGAGGGAGGCCAGTAGAGGCTAGTTCTAGTGACTGGAGGAAGCTGTGAGGGAGGCCAGTAGAGGCTAGTTCTAGTGACTGGAGGAAGCTGTGAGGGAGGCCAGTAGAGGCTAGTTCTAGTGACTGGAGGAAGCTGTGAGGGAGGCCAGTAGAGGCTAGTTCTAGTGACTGGAGGAAGCTGTGAGGGAGGCCAGTAGAGGCTAGTTCTAGTGACTGGAGGAAGCTGTGAGGGAGGCTAGTTCTAGTGACTGGAGGAAGCTGTGAGGGAGGCTAGTTCTAGTGACTGGAGGAAGCTGTGAGGGAGGCCAGTAGAGGCTAGTTCTAGTGACTGGAGGAAGCTGTGAGGGAGGCTAGTTCTAGTCACTGGAGGAAGCTGTGAGGGAGGCTAGTTCTAGTGACTGGAGGAAGCTGTGAGGGAGGCCAGTAGAGGCTAGTTCTAGTGACTGGAGGAAGCTGTGAGGGAGGCTAGTTCTAGTCACTGGAGGAAGCTGTGAGGGAGGCTAGTTCTAGTGACTGGAGGAAGCTGTGAGGGAGGCCAGTAGAGGCTAGTTCTAGTGACTGGAGGAAGCTGTGAGGGAGGCCAGTAGAGGCTAGTTCTAGTGACTGAAGGAAGCTGAGGGAGGCCAGTAGAGGCTAGTTCTAGTGACTGGAGGAAGCTGTGAGGGAGGCCAGTAGAGGCTAGTTCTAGTGACTGGAGGAAGCTGTGAGGGAGGCTAGTTCTAGTCACTGGAGGAAGCTGTGAGGGAGGCTAGTTCTAGTGACTGGAGGAAGCTGTGAGGGAGGCCAGTAGAGGCTAGTTCTAGTGACTGGAGGAAGCTGTGAGGGAGGCCAGTAGAGGCTAGTTCTAGTGACTGGAGGAAGCTGTGAGGGAGGCCAGTAGAGGCTAGTTCTAGTGACTGGAGGAAGCTGTGAGGGAGGCTAGTTCTAGTGACTGGAGGAAGCTGTGAGGGAGGCCAGTAGAGGCTAGTTCTAGTGACTGGAGGAAGCTGTGAGGGAGGCTAGTAGAGGCTAGTTCTAGTGACTGGAGGAAGCTGTGAGGGAGGCCAGTAGAGGCTAGTTCTAGTGACTGGAGGAAGCTGTGAGGGAGGCCAGTAGAGGCTAGTTCTAGTCACTGGAGGAAGCTGTGAGGGAGGCCAGTAGAGGCTAGTTCTAGTGACTGGAGGAAGCTGTGAGGGAGGCTAGTAGAGGCTAGTTCTAGTGACTGGAGGAAGCTGTGAGGGAGGCTAGTAGAGGCTAGTTCTAGTCACTGGAGGAAGCTGTGAGGGAGGCTAGTAGAGGCTAGTTCTAGTGACTGGAGGAAGCTGTGAGGGAGGCCAGTAGAGGCTAGTTCTAGTGACTGGAGGAAGCTGTGAGGGAGGCTAGTTCTAGTGACTGGAGGAAGCTGTGAGGGAGGCCAGTAGAGGCTAGTTCTAGTGACTGGAGGAAGCTGTGAGGGAGGCTAGTAGAGGCTAGTTCTAGTGACTGGAGGAAGCTGTGAGGGAGGCCAGTAGAGGCTAGTTCTAGTGACTGGAGGAAGCTGTGAGGGAGGCCAGTAGAGGCTAGTTCTAGTGACTGGAGGAAGCTGTGAGGGAGGCTAGTTCTAGTGACTGGAGGAAGCTGTGAGGGAGGCCAGTAGAGGCTAGTTCTAGTGACTGGAGGAAGCTGTGAGGGAGGCCAGTAGAGGCTAGTTCTAGTGACTGGAGGAAGCTGTGAGGGAGGCCAGTAGAGGCTAGTTCTAGTGACTGGAGGAAGCTGTGAGGGAGGCCAGTAGAGGCTAGTTCTAGTGACTGGAGGAAGCTGAGGGAGGCCAGTAGAGGCTAGTTCTAGTGACTGGAGGAAGCTGTGAGGGAGGCCAGTAGAGGCTAGTTCTAGTGACTGAAGGAAGCTGTGAGGGAGGCCAGTAGAGGCTAGTTCTAGTGACTGGAGGAAGCTGTGAGGGAGGCCAGTAGAGGCTAGTTCTAGTGACTGGAGGAAGCTGTGAGGGAGGCCAGTAGAGGCTAGTTCTAGTGACTGGAGGAAGCTGTGAGGGAGGCCAGTAGAGGCTAGTTCTAGTGACTGGAGGAAGCTGTGAGGGAGGCCAGTAGAGGCTAGTTCTAGTGACTGGAGGAAGCTGTGAGGGAGGCCAGTAGAGGCTATTTCTAGTGACTGGAGGAAGCTGTGAGGGGAGGCCAGTAGAGGGTAGTTCTAGTGACTGGAGGAAGCTGTGAGTGAGGCCAGTAGAGGCTAGTTCTAGTCACTGGAGGAAGCTGTGAGGGAGGCCAGTAGAGGCTAGTTCTAGTGACTGGAGGAAGCTGTGAGGGAGGCCAGTAGAGGCTAGTTCTATTCACTGGAGGAAGCTGTGAGGGAGGCCAGTAGAGGCTACTTCTAGTGACTGAAGGAAGCTGTGAGGGAGGCTAGTTCTAGTGACTGGAGGAAGCTGTGAGGGAGGCCAGTAGAGGCTAGTTCTAGTGACTGGAGGAAGCTTTGAGGGAGGCCAGTAGAGGCTAGTTCTAGTGACTGAAGGAAGCTGTGAGGGAGGCCAGTAGAGGCTAGTTCTAGTGACTGGAGGAAGCTGTGAGGGAGGCTAGTTCTAGTGACTGGAGGAAGCTGTGAGGGAGGCCAGTAGAGGCTAGTTCTAGTGACTGGAGGAAGCTGTGAGGGAGGCCAGTAGAGGCTAGTTCTAGTGACAGGAGGAAGCTGTGAGGGAGGCCAGTATAGGCTAGTTCTAGTGACTGGAGGAAGCTGTGAGGGAGGCTAGTTCTAGTGACTGGAGGAAGCTGTGAGGGAGGCCAGTAGAGGCTAGTTCTAGTGACTGGAGGAAGCTGTGAGGGAGGCCAGTAGAGGCTAGTTCTAGTGACTGGAGGAAGCTGTGAGGGAGGCCAGTAGAGGCTAGTTCTAGTGACTGAAGGAAGCTGAGGGAGGCCAGTAGAGGCTAGTTCTAGTGACTGGAGGAAGCTGTGAGGGAGGCCAGTAGAGGCTAGTTCTAGTGACTGGAGGAAGCTGTGAGGGAGGCCAGTAGAGGCTAGTTCTAGTGACTGGAGGAAGCTGTGAGGGAGGCCAGTAGAGGCTAGTTTTAGTGACTGGAGGAAGCTGTGAGGGGAGGCCAGTAGAGGCTAGTTCTAGTGACTGGAGGAAGCTGTGAGGGAGGCTAGTTCTAGTGACTGGAGGAAGCTGTGAGGGAGGCCAGTAGAGGCTAGTTCTAGTGACTGGAGGAAGCTGTGAGGGAGGCCAGTAGAGGCTAGTTCTAGTGACTGGAGGAAGCTGTGAGGGAGGCCAGTAGAGGCTAGTTCTAGTCACTGGAGGAAGCTGTGAGGGAGGCCAGTAGAGGCTAGTTCTAGTGACTGGAGGAAGCTGTGAGGGGAGGCCAGTAGAGGCTAGTTCTAGTGACTGGAGGAAGCTGTGAGGGAGGCTAGTAGAGGCTAGTTCTAGTGACTGGAGGAAGCTGTGAGGGAGGCCAGTAGAGGCTAGTTCTAGTGACTGGAGGAAGCTGTGAGGGAGGCCAGTAGAGGCTAGTTCTAGTCACTGGAGGAAGCTGTGAGGGAGGCTAGTTCTAGTGACTGGAGGAAGCTGTGAGGGAGGCTAGTTCTAGTGACTGGAGGAAGCTGTGAGGGAGGCCAGTAGAGGCTAGTTCTAGTGACTGGAGGAAGCTGTGAGGGAGGCTAGTAGAGGCTAGTCAGAGAGAGAATGTGTGAACAGGAAGTTACAGCAGGGCGCAGTTCCTCTTAGTGTCAGTCTGTTGTGTTCCACAGAGGAAGACTTAATCTAGTCTACACACCTCTCTGTTACTGGCAGAGGAAATAGACCAACTTAATGCTCCTCATAGACCCAAGGCCCCGCACGCCCTCACCACTACAAGGCCCCGCACACCCTCACCACTACAAGGCCCCGCACGCCCTCACCACTACAAGGCCCCGCACACCCTCACCACTACAAGGCCCCGCACGCCCTCACCACTACAAGGCCCCACACGCCCTCACCACTACAAGGCCCCGCACACCCTCACCACTACAAGGCCCCGCACGCCCTCACCACTACAAGGCCCACGTACACCCTCACCACTACAAGGCCCCGTACACCCTCACCACTACAAGGCCCACGTACACCCTCACCACTACAAGGCCCCGTACACCCTCACCACTACAAGGCCCACGTACACCCTCACCACTACAAGGCCCACGTACACCCTCACCACTACAAGGCCCCGTACACCCTCACCACTACAAGGCCCACGTACACCCTCACCACTACAAGGCCCACGTACACCCTCACCACTACAAGGCCCCGTACGCCCTCACCACTACAAGGCCCCGTACGCCCTCACCACTACAAGGCCCACGTACGCCCTCACCACTACAAGGCCCCGGTACGCCATCACCACTACAAGGCCCCGGTATGCCCTCACCACTACAAGGCCCCGTACGCCCTCACCACTACAAGGCCCCGGTACGCCCCTCACCACTACAAGGTCCACGTACGCCCTCACCACTACAAGGCCCCGTACACCCTCACCACTACAAGGCCCACGTACACCCTCACCACTACAAGGCCCACGTACACCCTCACCACTACAAGGCCCCGTACGCCCTCACCACTACAAGGCCCCGTACGCCCTCACCACTACAAGGCCCACGTACGCCCTCACCACTACAAGGCCCCGGTACGCCCTCACCACTACAAGGCCCCGGTACGCCCTCACCACTACAAGGCCCCGTACGCCCTCACCACTACAAGGTCCACGTACGCCCCTCACCACTACAAGGTCCACGTACGCCCTCACCACTACAAGGTCCACGTACGCCCTCACCACTACAAGGCCCCGGTACACCCCTCACCACTACAAGGCCCCGTACGCCCTCACCACTACAAGGCCCACGTACACCCTCACCACTACAAGGCCCCGGTACGCCCCTCACCACTACAAGGCCCCGGTACGCCCCTCACCACTACAAGGCCCCGTACACCCTCACCACTACAAGGCCCCGGTACACCCTCACCACTACAAGGCCCCGGTACGCCCCTCACCACTACAAGGCCCCGGTACGCCCCTCACCACTACAAGGCCCCGGTACACCCTCACCACTACAAGGCCCCGGTACACCCCTCACCACTACAAGGCCCCGGTACACCCCTCACCACTACAAGGCCCCGGTACACCCCTCACCACTACAAGGCCCCGGTACACCCCTCACCAGTACAAGGCCCCGGTACACCCCTCACCACTACAAGGCCCCGGTACACCCTCACCACTACAAGGCCCCGTACACCCCTCACCACTACAAGGCCCCGGTACGCCCCTCACCACTACAAGGCCCCGTACGCCCTCACCACTACAAGGCCCCGTACACCCCTCACCACTACAAGGCCCCGGTACCCCCCACACCACTACAAGGCCCCGGTACACCCCTCACCACTACAAGGCCCCGGTACACCCCTCACCACTACAAGGCCCCGGTACACCCCTCACCACTACAAGGCCCCGGTACACCCCTCACCACTACAAGGCCCCGGTACACCCCTCACCACTACAAGGCCCCGGTACACCCCTCACCACTACAAGGCCCCGGTACACCCCTCACCACTACAACCATTGTGATACCGTTATCACTTTGACTCATTGTCTACAACCGATACTTCCAGACCACAACATGCCTAGATTTGGTTGCTCTTAGTTTTTCAAGTTGTATTTTTTGGGTTTAGTATTTCTGATCTTAAAGACAGAACACTGTCTGAATAAAGTTATTCAGGAAAGAGATGTATTTGTTTAAATTAGTATATTTTGAATCTCTCTCTCCTCCCTCCAGCCATCATCGGTAACTCCCAGGAGGCCTATAAGGATGCGTTTGAGATCAGTAAGAACGACATGCAGCCCACCCACCCTATTCGTCTGGGTCTGGCTCTCAACTTCTCCGTCTTCTATTACGAGATCCTCAACTCCCCTGAGCAGGCCTGCAAACTGGCCAAGACGGTATGTGGGCGGTTGATGAAGGGTTGACAGTCCTGTAGGGCAGTGAGTCTCAACTGGTGGGTCGCAGGACGTTTTTCAAAGGGTCCTGGGTGTCTGGGGAACGTGACTGAAGTGACCTCGTGAAATGTGGGTCCTTTCGACAAAACCGGTTGAGATTCACTGCCGTAGGGCCTTTATACATAAGACGGCTTGCTTGGATAACGTCATATCTACTCTGTTTATTATCTATCCTGATTACCTAGTCACATTTACCCCTACCTACATGTACATATTACCTCCACTAGCTGGTATCCCTGCACAGTGACTCTGTACTGGTACTCCTTGTATATAGCCTCATTATTGTTATGTTATTGTCTTAGTATTTCCTTTTTTATTTGGCAACTTTTTCTTACTTTTTAACTCTGCGTTGTTGGTTAAGGGCTTGTTAGTAAGCATTTCACGGTAAAGTCTACACCTGTTGTATTCGGCGCATGTGACCGCTGCGGCCGCTGATTGGCTGAATACCCAGGGCGTGATTTGGTTGGTAATGCTGAATGATTATCCAACATCTCAGTAAATTGTTTTTTTTAAACAATTCATTGACCCGACATAGGTTCAATTATTTGACTTCCATTAATTGTTTTCCTTCTTCTGTGAGCTCAGTGCGCAGAGATATATCAGATACAGCCTGAACTGTGTGATGCAGTAGGGAGTTGGAGTTTCCAACAGGCCCAATATTCTACATAGTTTAGCGCATAAAACCTGGTAATTAACTACAGTGACCATAATCCATTGCGCATCTATACTGAACAAAAATATAAACGCAACATGTAAAGTGTTGGTCCCATGTTTCATGAGCTGAAATAAAAGATCACAGAAATTTTCCATACGCAAAAAAATAACATTTCTCTCAAATTTGGTGCACAAATTTGTTTACATCACTGTTAGTGAGCATTTCTCCTTTGCCAAGATAATCCATCCACCTGACAAGTGTGGCATATCAAGAAGCTGATTAAACAGCATGATCATTACCACAGGTGCACCTTGTGCTGGGGACAATAAAAGGCCACTCTAAAATGTGCAGTTTTGTCACACAACACAATGCCACAGATGTCTCAAGATTTGTGGGAGCGTGCAATTGGCATGCTGACTGCAGGAATGTCCACCAGAGCTGTTCCCAGAGAATTGAATGTTCATTTCTCTACCATAAGCCGCCTCCAACGTCATTTATTAATTGTTTTTTTCTGTGCTACATCATTCTAACCAAATAATCAAAACCG
>CM062500.1:81419519-81525000 GCA_031479575.1 Coregonus ussuriensis
TTCTTAATGTTTTATGTACTCCGTGTCCTAGGTGCACCCAAATTGTCAGTTTATTAGGTACACCCATCTAGCACCCGGTCGGACCCCCCTTTGCCTCCAGAACAGCCTGAATTCTTTGTGACGTGGAAACATTGCTGAATTGGTATCAAGGGACCTAACCTGTGCCAGGAAAACATTCCCCACACCATTACGCCACCAGCCTGTACTGTTGACACCAGGCAGGATGGGGCCATTCCCCACACCATTACACCACCAGCCTGTACCGTTGACACCAGGCAGGATGGGGCCATTCCCCACACCATTACGCCACCAGCCTGTACCGTTGACACCAGGCAGGATGGGGCCATTCCCCACACCATTACGCCACCGCCACCAGCCTGTACCGTTGACACCAGGCAGGATGGGGCCATGGACTCATGCTGCTTATGCCAAATCCTGACTGTCATCAAGATGACGCAACAGGAACCGGGATTCGTTGGACCTGGACATGTTTTTCAAATCAAATTTGATTTGTCACATGCGCCGAATACAACAGGTGTAGACCTTACAGTGAAATGCTTACTTACAAGCCCTTAACCAACAATGCAGTTTTAAGAAATAATACCAAAAAAAAAATCACACAAAAAATACTATATAAAATAAGAAATAAAAGTAACAAATAATTAAAGAGCAGCAGTAAAAATAACAGTAGGGAGGCTATATACAGGCTATATAAAGGGGGTAACGGTACCGAGTCAATGTGCTGGGGCACCGGTTAGTCGAGGTAATGTACATGTAGGTAGAGTTATTAAAGTGACTGCATAGATAATAAACAGAGAGAATCAGCAGCGTAAAAGGGGGGGAGGGGCAATGCAAATAGTCCGGGTAGCCATGATTAGCTGTTCAGGAGTCTTATGGCTTGGGGGTAGAAGCTGTTTAGAAGCATCTTGGACCTAGACTTGGTGCTCCGGTACCGCTTGCCGTGCGGTAGCAGAGAGAACAGTCTATGACTATGGTGGCTGGAGTTTGACAATTTTTAGGGCCTTCCTCTGACACCGCCTGGTATAGAGGTCCTGGATGGCAGGAAGCTTGGCCCCAGTGATGTACTGGGCCGTACGCACTACCCTCTGTAGTGCCTTGCGGTCGGATGCCGAGCAGTTGCCATACCAGGCAGTGATGCAACCAGTCAGGATGCTCTCGATGGTGCAGCTTTAGAACCTTTTGAGGATCTGAGGAACCATACCAAATATTTTCAGTCTCCTTAGGGGGAATAGGTTTTGTCGTGCCCTCTTCAGCTTGTTGGTGATGTGGACACCAAGGAACTTGAAGCTCTCAACCTGTTCCACTACAGCCCGTTGAGAATGGGGGCGTGCTCGGTCCTCTTCTTTTTCCTGTAGTCCACAATCATATCCTTTGTCTTGGTCACGTTGAGGGAGAGGTTGTTATCCTGGCACCACACTGCCAGGTCTCTGACCTCCTCCCTATAGGCTGTCTCATCATTGTCGGTGATCAGGCCTACCACTGTTGTGTCATCGGCAAACTTAATGATGGTGTTGGAGTCGTGCCTGGCCATGTAGTCATAGGTGAACAGGGAGTACAGGAGGGGACAGAGCATGCACCCCTGAGGGGCCCCCGTGTTGAGGATCAGTGTGGCGGATGTGTTGTTACCTACCCTTACCACCTGGGGGCAGCCCGTCAGGAAGTCCAGGATCCAGTTGCAGAGGGAGGTGTTTAGTCCCAGGGTCCTTAGCTTAGTGATGAGCTTTGAGGGCACTATGGTGTTGAACTCTGAGCTGTAGTCAATGAATAGCATTCTCACATAGGTGTTCCTGTTGTCCAGGTGTGAAAGGGCAGTGTGGAGCGCAATAGAGATTGCATCATCTGTGGATCTGTTGGGGCGGTATGCAAATTGGAGTGGGTCTAGGGTTTCTGGGATAATGGTGTTGATGTGAGCCATGACCAGCCTTTCAAAGCACTTCATGGCTACAGACGTCAGTGCTACGGGTCGGTAGTCATTTAGGCAGGTTACCTTAGTGTTCTTGGGCACAGGGTCTGCTTGAAACATGTTGGTATTAAAGACTCAGTCAGGGACATGTTGAAAATGTCAGTGAAGACACTTGCCAGTTGGTCAGCACATGCTCAGAGTACACGTCCTGGTAATCCGTCTGGCCCTGCAGCCTTGTGAATGTTGACCTGCTTAAAAGTCTTACTCACATCGGCTACGGAGAGCGTGATCACATAGTCATCCGGAACAGCTGGTGCTCTCATGCATGCTTCAGTGTTGCTTGCCTCGAAGCGAGCATAGAAGTGGATTAGCTCGTCTGGAAGTCTTGTGTCACTGGGCAGCTTCGCTTTCTATCAACGATAGTGTATTGGTTTGTGGTGGTAAATAGACAGCTATGAAAAATATAGATGAAAACTCTCTTGGTAAATAGTGTGGTCTACATGATATACTCTACCTGTCGGGGAGCAAATCCCTCTCATCCGACTCATTAAAGAAAAATTATTTGTCCAGTTCAAGGTGAGTAATCGCTGTTCTGATGTCCAGAAGCTCTTTTCGGTCTGTAGTGTATTAGGATTATGTCTTTGTTAATGTTTTTCATGTGGAACTGAAAGGATGTTTATTTTAGTTCAAAAGTAGCCATTTGTAGGGTGACGCCCCAGGGGAGACAGGTGATTGGACAGCAGAGGGAGCAACCCATATTTTTGCATTGTTTATAAGTATATGCTGGAGGCAGAGGGGGTTAAAACAGACAGATTAATTTGGGACACTGTTTCTCCAGACACTGCAGGTCTGTAAACTTATGCTGAAATCTTGTGATATAAATAAAACTTATAATCAAAGTGCAGCCTAAGCGGACTCTTTGTTTGACAGCAATAAGTACCAGCATCGACGCGATACAACAGGTCATAAGAGACGGTAGCAGCAACAAATGTACAAAATAAGTTAAAAACAATATGAAAAAACACACAAAATAGCACGGTTGGTTAAGAGTCCATAAAACGGCGGCCATCCCCTCCGGCGCCATTATCACTCCTCAGTTGTCCAGTGTTGGTGATGGCCTGCCCACTGGAGCCACTTCTTCTTGTTTTTAGCTGATGGGAGTGGAACCTGGTGTGGTCGTCTGCTGCAATAGCCCATCCATGACAAGGACTGATGAGTTGTGTGTTCCGAGATGCCGTTCTGCACACCACGGTTGTACTGCGCCGTTATTTGTCTGTTTGTGGCCCGCCTGTTAGCTTGCACCATTCTTGCCATTCTCCTTTGACCTCTCATCAACGAGCTGTTTTCACCCACAGGACTGCTGCTGACTGGATGTTTTTTGTTCTCTGTAAACCCTAGACACTGTCTGTAGGAGTGAACCATTGTTGTGAACGTGGTGGCGTGAAAATCCCAGAAGGCCGGCTGTTTCTGAGATACTGGAACCGGCGCGCCTGGCACCGATGATCATACCACGCTCAAAGTCACTTAGGTCACAATTGTTTCCAATTCTAACGTTCAATCAAACAGTAACTGGATGACTGTCAGCCTGCTTTATAGAGCAAGCCACAGCCACACTGCCTGTAGGAGCGTGGTGGTGTACCTAATAAACTGGCCACCATGGGCAGCTTAATATTGTGTATATATATATTCAATAATAATCATGACATGGGCCTGTTTTATTAATGACTTTTGCACAATTTTTCTGTTGTCATAATAATCTGTATTGAGCATTTGGCTGACCTACGAAGATGGGCCAGCACGGTTTTCTGATTGGCTGAGCTGAGGTGTGGGCCGACCTCGTATTCTGATTGGCTGAGCTGAGGTGGCGTAAATTCACATTCAAAGTCAAACCACGTGCATCATCAGAGGGAATGACGGTGCTTTTAAGACAACTGGGAACTCGAAAAAAACAAGGTCAAATCATAATGTCAGTGATCTTCAGGTCGAAAAGTCGGAGCGCTCGAAAGATGCCAGAGTTTCCAACTTGGATGACCGTTGAAAATTATTTTTCCCAGTCAAGCTAGTTTTTTTCTGAGTTCCCAGTTATTTTGAATGCATTGAAGTTGGAGATTTCAGAGTTCCCAGTTCCCGGTTGTTTTGAAGGTGGCATAAAACCCGTCCTGACTCTGTGAGTCACTCAGTCAGAACAGAAAACCCCCGAAAGGTAGTGCTGAGAAAAAGGGCTCTTGATGCCGATGCTGCTAATTTAACCGATTTATTTGCTAAAAGATCTGGTTCTGCAGGGCCGAGTGCTGTGTCAGATCAGCTGCTGTGGTGCAGTCGAGGCAGGAAGAAAACAGAGAAAGACACACTGACACAGATCATGTCGCCTAGGCCTAGTGTTTACACAGCGGGAAATGCAGAAGTATTTTCTTTTTTCGCAATGATAAGCTTGTCACCGGTACAAACTTGAAACCACTTGAAACTCCCGGACAACAGTTGTGATTGTCCATTCCATATTGTCCATTTTATTTGGACCTGTCCTCTGTTTTTAGGATATGTTGTTTGTTAACATGACAGCTCATTTCTTATTTGATTGAGCGCCATTTATTTTAGGCTATTTGATCGGAGAAACCTGCAGAAAAAAAGTGTCCGTCTCATTACATTGTCATACATGTTATCTCCAGCCTGTAGGCGTCAGAAAACGTTGTGTGCCAAACAGGTGATGTATAGATTACAATATCAATTTTTTTAACCGTTTGGAACAACGTAAACAACACTAAATGAAGTATAAGCGGACCAGAGAGTCTGTTAAGCCTTTAGAACAGCAAAGACTAAAAACAGTCGCATTCATTCGTGAATGCAATTTCCCGAAATGGAACTGTTTATTGTTTAAGCTAATTATTAAAGGCTCACTTTTTTTATTTTATTTAAAAAAACGAAAATGCTTGATTGCATTTCAAATCATGAATGACTCATATGCTGTATGATGACCTGGACGAATGAATGATTGATTGATAGAGGAGCCGATATAAATATCGAAATAATGACATGACTTATTATAATGATCATAATAACAGTAATAACGACAATAAGAAGGAGATCAAGAAAAAGGAGTGTTATTTTTATAATTATTATAAATATCATTTTTCGGATAATTTGGAATAAATTATAAATAATACCAGAGAGTTCTAACAAAAAAAAAAAGTGTAAAGCCTTTATTACAGCAGAGCAAAGATTAAAAACAGACGAATTTGTGAAATTGTTACTTAACAAGTCGTTGTGTGATGCTTGGTGCTCAAGGAATCAGTAGACTATTAAATATGTGGTCCTCTGTAGCTCAGCTGGTAGAGCACGGCGCTTGTAACGCCAAGGTAGTGGGTTCGATCCCGGGACCACCCATACACAAAAAAAAATGTTTTATGCACGCATGACTGTAAGTCGCTTTGGATAAAAGCGTCTGCTAAATGGCATATTATTATTATTATAAATAAACACTCAAACAGGCAACAGAAGCAAGATCTGTCTTATTTTCTGTAGATATATTGATGATTTCTAAAGCCAGGCTCATTTAACAGTTAAGCTATTGATTACAGACCTAATTAAGTTGGGGTTTCCTCTCTCCTCACTTCGATAATAAGGCGAGGGCTGTTTCCTCTCTCCTCACTTCGATAATAAGGCGAGGGCTGTTTCCTCTCTCCTCATTTAGACGATAAGGCGAGGGCTGTTTCCTCTCTCCTCATTTAGACGATAAGGCGAGGGCTGTTTTCTCCTCTCCTCACTTCGATAATAAGGCGAGGGCTGTTTCCTTTCTCCTCACTTCGATAATAAGGCGAGGGCTGTTTTCTCATCTCCTCACTTCGATAATAAGGCGAGGGCTGTTTTCTCATCTCCTCACTTCGATAATAAGGCGAGGGCTGTTTTCTCATCTCCTCACTTCGATAATAAGGCGAGGGCTGTTTCCTCTCTCCTCACTTCGATAATAAGGCGAGGGCTGTTTCCTCTCTCCTCCCTTCGATAATAAGGCGAGGGCTTTTTCCTCTCTCCTCACTTCGATAATAAGGCGAGGGCTGTTTCCTCTCTCCTCACTTCGATAATAAGGCGAGGGCTGTTTCCTCTCTCCTCATTTAGATAATAAGGCGAGGGCTGTTTCCTCTCTCCTCACTTAGATAATAAGGCGAGGGCTGTTTCCTCTCTCCTCACTTAGATAATAAGGCGAGGGCTGTTTTCTCCTCTCCTCACTTCGATAATAAGGCGAGGGCTGTTTCCTCTCTCCTCCCTTCGATAATAAGGCGAGGGCTGTTTCCTCTCTCCTCACTTCGATAATAAGGCGAGGGCTGTTTCCTCTCTCCTCACTTCGATAATAAGGCGAGGGCTGTTTCCTCTCTCCTCACTTAGATAATAAGGCGAGGGCTGTTTTCTCCTCTCCTCACTTCGATAATAAGGCGAGGGCTGTTTCCTCTCTCCTCACTTCGATAATAAGGCGAGGGCTGTTTTCTCCTCTCCTCACTTAGATAATAAGTCGAGGGCTGTTTTCTCCTCTCCTCACTTCGATAATAAGGCGAGGGCTGTTTCCTCTCTCCTCATTTAGATAATAAGGCGAGGGCTGTTTCCTCTCTCCTCACTTAGATAATAAGGCGAGGGCTGTTTTCTCATCTCCTCACTTCGATAATAAGGCGAGGGCTGTTTCCTCTCTCCTCACTTCGATAATAAGGCGAGGGCTGTTTCCTCTCTCCTCACTTCGATAATAAGGCGAGGGCTGTTTCCTCTCTCCTCATTTAGATAATAAGGCGAGGGCTGTTTCCTCTCTCCTCACTTAGATAATAAGGCGAGGGCTGTTTTCTCCTCTCCTCACTTCGATAATAAGGCGAGGGCTATTTCCTCATCTCCTCACTTCGATAATAAGGCGAGGGCTGTTTCCTCTCTCCTCCCTTCGATAATAAGGCGAGGGCTGTTTCCTCTCTCCTCCCTCCGATAATAAGGCGAGACGTGTTTCCTCTATCCTCACTTCGATAATAAGGCGAGGGCTGTTTCCTCTCTCCTCACTTAGATAATAAGGCGAGGGCTGATTTCTCCTCTCCTCACTTCGATAATAAGGCGAGGGCTGTTTCCTCTCTCCTCCCTTCGATAATAAGGCGAGGGCTGTTTCCTCTCTCCTCACTTCGATAATAAGGCGAGGGCTGTTTCCTCTCTCCTCACTTCGATAATAAGGCGAAGGCTGTTTCCTCTCTCCTCATTTAGATAATAAGGCGAGGGCTGTTTCCTCTCTCCTCACTTAGATAATAAGGCGAGGGCTGTTTCCTCTCTCCTCACTTAGATAATAAGGCGAGGGCTGTTTTCTCCTCTCCTCACTTCGATAATAAGGCGAGGGCTGTTTCCTCTCTCCTCACTTCGATAATAAGGCGAGGGCTGTTTTCTCCTCTCCTCACTTAGATAATAAGGCGAGGGCTGTTTCCTCTCTCCTCACTTAGATAATAAGGCGAGGGCTGTTTTCTCATCTCCTCACTTCGATAATAAGGCGAGGGCTGTTTCCTCTCTCCTCACTTCGATAATAAGGCGAGGGCTGTTTCCTCTATCCTCACTTCGATAATAAGGCGAGGGCTGTTTCCTCTCTCCTCATTTAGATAATAAGGCGAGGGCTGTTCCCTCTCTCCTCACTTAGATAATAAGGCGAGGGCTGTTTTCGCCTCTCCTCACTTCGATAATAAGGCGAGGGCTGTTTCCTCATCTCCTCACTTCGATAATAAGGCGAGGGCTGTTTCCTCTCTCCTCCCTTCGATAATAAGGCGAGGGCTGTTTCCTCTCTCCTCACTTCGATAATAAGGCGAGGGCTGTTTCCTCCTCTCCTCACTTCGATAATAAGGCGAGGGCTGTTTCCTCTCTCCTCACTTCGATAATAAGGCGAGGGCTGTTTCCTCTCTCCTCACTTCGATAATAAGGCGAGGGCTGTTTCCTCTCTCCTCACTTCGATAATAAGGCGAGGGCTGTTTCCTCTCTCCTCACTTCGATAATAAGGCGAGGGCTGTTTCCTCTCTCCTCATTTAGATAATAAGGCGAGGGCTGTTTCCTCTCTCCTCACTTAGATAATAAGGCGAGGGCTGTTTCCTCTCTCCTCACTTAGATAATAAGGCGAGGGCTGTTTCCTCTCTCCTCACTTAGATAATAAGGCGAGGGCTGTTTTCCCCTCTCCTCACTTCGATAATAAGGCGAGGGCTGTTTCCTCTCTCCTCACTTCGATAATAAGGCGAGGGCTGTTTTCTCCTCTCCTCACTTAGATAATAAGGCGAGGGCTGTTTTCTCCTCTCCTCACTTCGATAATAAGGCGAGGGCTGTTTCCTCTCTCCTCATTTAGATAATAAGGCGAGGGCTGTTTCCTCTCTCCTCACTTAGATAATAAGGCGAGGGCTGTTTTCTCCTCTCCTCACTTCGATAATAAGGCGAGGGCTGTTTCCTCTCTCCTCACTTCGATAATAAGGCGAGGGCTGTTTCCTCTCTCCTCACTTCGATAATAAGGCGAGGGCTGTTTCCTCTCTCCTCATTTAGATAATAAGGCGAGGGCTGTTTCCTCTCTCCTCACTTAGATAATAAGGCGAGGGCTGTTTTCTCCTCTCCTCACTTCGATAATAAGGCGAGGGCTGTTTCCTCATCTCCTCACTTCGATAATAAGGCGAGGGCTGTTTCCTCTCTCCTCCCTTCGATAATAAGGCGAGGGCTGTTTCCTCTCTCCTCACTTCGATAATAAGGCGAGGGCTGTTTCCTCTCTCCTCATTTAGATAATAAGGCGAGGGCTGTTTCCTCTCTCCTCACTTAAATAATAAGGCGAGGGCTGTTTCCTCTCTCCTCACTTAGATAATAAGGCGAGGGCTGTTTTCTCCTCTCCTCACTTAGATAATAAGGCGAGGGCTGTTTTCTCCTCTCCTCACTTCGATAATAAGGCGAGGGCTGTTTCCTCTCTCCTCATTTAGATAATAAGGCGAGGGCTGTTTCCTCTCTCCTCACTTAGATAATAAGGCGAGGGCTGTTTTCTCATCTCCTCACTTCGATAATAAGGCGAGGGCTGTTTCCTCTCTCCTCACTTCTATAATAAGGCGAGGGCTGTTTCCTCTCTCCTCACTTCGATAATAAGGCGAGGGCTGTTTCCTCTCTCCTCATTTAGATAATAAGGCGAGGGCTGTTTCCTCTCTCCTCACTTAGATAATAAGGCGAGGGCTGTTTTCTCCTCTCCTCACTTCGATAATAAGGCGAGGGCTGTTTCCTCTCTCCTCACTTCGATAATAAGGCGAGGGCTGTTTCTTCCTCTCCTCACTTCGATAATAAGGCGAGGGCTGTTTCCTCTCTCCTCACTTCGATAATAAGGCGAGGGCTGTTTCCTCTCTCCTCACTTAGATAATAAGGCGAGGGCTGTTTCCTCTCTCCTCATTTAGATAATAAGGCGAGGGCTGTTTTCTCCTCTCTCCTCACTTAGATAATAAGGCGAGGGCTGTTTCCTCTCTCCTCACTTAGATAATAAGGCGAGGGCTGTTTTCTCCTCTCCTCACTTCGATAATAAGGCGAGGGCTGTTTCCTCTCTCCTCACTTCGATAATAAGGCGAGGGCTGTTTTCTCCTCTCCTCACTTAGATAATAAGGCGAGGGCTGTTTTCTCCTCTCCTCACTTCGATAATAAGGCGAGGGCTGTTTCCTCTCTCCTCATTTAGATAATAAGGCGAGGGCTGTTTCCTCTCTCCTCACTTAGATAATAAGGCGAGGGCTGTTTTCTCCTCTCCTCACTTCGATAATAAGGCGAGGGCTGTTTCCTCTCTCCTCACTTCGATAATAAGGCGAGGGCTGTTTCCTCTCTCCTCACTTCGATAATAAGGCGAGGGCTGTTTCCTCTCTCCTCACTTAGATAATAAGGCGAGGGCTGTTTCCTCTCTCCTCACTTAGATAATAAGGCGAGGGCTGTTTTCTCCTCTCCTCACTTCGATAATAAGGCGAGGGCTGTTTCCTCATCTCCTCACTTCGATAATAAGGCGAGGGCTGTTTCCTCTCTCCTCCCTTCGATAATAAGGCGAGGGCTGTTTCCTCTCTCCTCACTTCGATAATAAGGCGAGGGCTGTTTCCTCTCTCCTCATTTAGATAATAAGGCGAGGGCTGTTCCCTCTCTCCTCACTTAGATAATAAGGCGAGGGCTGTTTCCTCTCTCCTCACTTAGATAATAAGGCGAGGGCTGTTTTCTCCTCTCCTCACTTCGATAATAAGGCGAGAGCTGTTTCCTCTCTCCTCACTTCGATAATAAGGCGAGGGCTGTTTTCTCCTCTCCTCACTTAGATAATAAGGCGAGGGCTGTTTTCTCCTCTCCTCACTTCGATAATAAGGCGAGGGCTGTTTCCTCTCTCCTCATTTAGATAATAAGGCGAGGGCTGTTTCCTCTCTCCTCACTTAGATAATAAGGCGAGGGCTGTTTTCTCCTCTCCTCACTTCGATAATAAGGCGAGGGCTGTTTCCTCTCTCCTCACTTCGATAATAAGGCGAGGGCTGTTCCCTCTCTCCTCACTTCGATAATAAGGCGAGGGCTGTTTCCTCCTCTCCTCACAACGATAATAAGGCGAGGGCTGTTTCCTCTCTCCTCACTTCGATAATAAGGCGAGGGCTGTTTCCTCTCTCCTCACTTCGATAATAAGGCGAGGGCTGTTTCCTCTCTCCTCACTTCGATAATAAGGCGAGGGCTGTTTCCTCTCTCCTCATTTAGATAATAAGGCGAGGGCTGTTTCCTCTCTCCTCACTTAGATAATAAGGCAAGGGCTGTTTCCTCTCTCCTCACTTAGATAATAAGGCGAGGGCTGTTTTCTCCTCTCCTCACTTCGATAATAAGGCGAGGGCTGTTTCCTCTCTCCTCATTTAGATAATAAGGCGAGGGCTGTTTCCTCTCTCCTCACTTAGATAATAAGGCGAGGGCTGTTTTTCTCCTCTCCTCACTTCGATAATAAGGCGAGGGCTGTTTCCTCTCTCCTCACTTCGATAATAAGGCGAGGGCTGTTTCCTCTCTCCTCACTTCGATAATAAGGCGAGGGCTGTTTCCTCTCTCCTCATTTAGATAATAAGGCGAGGGCTGTTTCCTCTCTCCTCACTTAGATAATAAGGCGATGGCTGTTTTCTCCTCTCCTCACTTCGATAATAAGGCGAGGGCTGTTTCCTCATCTCCTCACTTCGATAATAAGGCGAGGGCTGTTTCCTCTCTCCTCCCTTCGATAATAAGGCGAGGGCTGTTTCCTCTCTCCTCACTTCGATAATAAGGCGAGGGCTGTTTCCTCTCTCCTCATTTAGATAATAAGGCGAGGGCTGTTTCCTCTCTCCTCACTTAGATAATAAGGCGAGGGCTGTTTCCTCTCTCCTCACTTAGATAATAAGGCGAGGGCTGTTTTCTCCTCTCCTCACTTCGATAATAAGGCGAGAGCTGTTTCCTCTCTCCTCACTTCGATAATAAGGCGAGGGCTGTTTTCTCCTCTCCTCACTTAGATAATAAGGCAAGGGCTGTTTTCTCCTCTCCTCACTTCGATAATAAGGCGAGGGCTGTTTCCTCTCTCCTCATTTAGATAATAAGGCGAGGGCTGTTACCTCTCTCCTCACTTAGATAATAAGGCGAGGGCTGTTTTCTCCTCTCCTCACTTCGATAATAAGGCGAGGGCTGTATCCTCTCGCCTCACTTCGATAATAAGGCGAGGGCTGTTCCCTCTCTCCTCACTTCGATAATAAGACGAGGGCTGTTTCCTCTCTCCTCACTTCGATAATAAGGCGAGGGCTGTTTCCTCTCTCCTCATTTAGATAATAAGGCGAGGGCTGTTACCTCTCTCCTCACTTCGATAATAAGGCGAGGGCTGTTTCCTCTCTCCTCACTTAGATAATAAGGCGAGGGCTGTTTTCTCCTCTCCTCACTTCGATAATAAGGCGAGGCCTGTTTCCTCTCTCCTCACTTCAATAATAAGGCGAGGGCTGTTTTCTCCTCTCCTCACTTAGATAATAAGGCGAGGGCTGTTTTCTCCTCTCCTCACTTCGATAATAAGGCGAGGGCTGTTTCCTCTCTCCTCACTTAGATAATAAGGCGAGGGCTGTTTTCTCCTCTCCTCACTTCGATAATAAGGCGAGGGCTGTTTCCTCTCTCCTCACTTCGATAATAAGGCGAGGGCTGTTTCCTCTCTCCTCACTTCGATAATATGGCGAGGGCTGTTTCCTCTCTCCTCATTTAGATAATAAGGCGAGGGCTGTTTCCTCTCTCCTCACTTAGATAATAAGGCGAGGGCTGTTTTCTCCTATCCTCACTTCGATAATAAGGCGAGGGCTGTTTCCTCATCTCCTCACTTCGATAATAAGGCGAGGGCTGTTTCCTCTCTCCTCCCTTCGATAATAAGGCGAGGGCTGTTTCCTCTCTCCTCACTTCGATAATAAGGCGAGGGCTGTTTTCTCCTCTCCTCACTTCGATAATAAGGCGAGGGCTGTTTTCTCCTCTCCTCACTTCGATAATAAGGCGAGGGCTGTTTCCTCATCTCCTCACTTCGATAATAAGGCGAGGGCTGTTTCCTCTCTCCTCCCTTCGATAATAAGGCGAGGGCTGTTTCCTCTCTCCTCACTTCGATAATAAGGCGAGGGCTGTTTCCTCTCTCCTCATTTAGATAATAAGGCGAGGGCTGTTTCCTCTCTCCTCACTTAGATAATAAGGCGAGGGCTGTTTCCTCTCTCCTCACTTAGATAATAAGGCGAGGGCTGTTTTCTCCTCTCCTCACTTAGATAATAAGGCGAGGGCTGTTTTCTCCTCTCCTCACTTCGATAATAAGGCGAGGGCTGTTTCCTCTCTCCTCATTTAGATAATAAGGCGAGGGCTGTTTCCTCTCTCCTCACTTAGATAATAAGGCGAGGGCTGTTTTCTCATCTCCTCACTTCGATAATAAGGCGAGGGCTGTTTCCTCTCTCCTCACTTCGATAATAAGGCGAGGGCTGTTTCCTCTCTCCTCACTTCGATAATAAGGCGAGGGCTGTTTCCTCTCTCCTCATTTAGATAATAAGGCGAGGGCTGTTTCCTCTCTCCTCACTTAGATAATAAGGCGAGGGCTGTTTTCTCCTCTCCTCACTTCGATAATAAGGCGAGGGCTGTTTCCTCATCTCCTCACTTCGATAATAAGGCGAGGGCTGTTTCCTCTCTCCTCCCTTCGATAATAAGGCGAGGGCTGTTTCCTCTCTCCTCACTTCGATAATAAGGCGAGGGCTGTTTTCTCCTCTCCTCACTTCGATAATAAGGCGAGGGCTTTTTCCTCATCTCCTCACTTCGATAATAAGGCGAGGGCTGTTTCCTCTCTCCTCACTTCGATAATAAGGCGAGGGCTGTTTCCTCTCTCCTCATTTAGATAATAAGGCAAGGGCTGTTTCCTCTCTCCTCACTTAGATAATAAGGCGAGGGCTGTTTCCTCTCTCCTCACTTAGATAATAAGGCGAGGGCTGTTTTCTCCTCTCCTCACTTCGATAATAAGGCGAGAGCTGTTTCCTCTCTCCTCACTTCGATAATAAGGCGAGGGCTGTTTTCTCCTCTCCTCACTTAGATAATAAGGCGAGGGCTGTTTTCTCCTCTCCTCACTTCGATAATAAGGCGAGGGCTGTTTCCTCTCTCCTCATTTAGATAATAAGGCGAGGGCTGTTTCCTCTCTCCTCATTTAGATAATAAGGCGAGGGCTGTTTCCTCTCTCCTCATTTAGATAATAAGGCGAGGGCTGTTTCCTCTCTCCTCACTTAGATAATAAGGCGAGGGCTGTTTTCCCCTCTCCTCACTTCGATAATAAGGCGAGGGCTTTTTCCTCATCTCCTCACTTCGATAATAAGGCGAGGGCTGTTTCCTCTCTCCTCCCTTCGATAATAAGGCGAGGGCTGTTTCCTCTCTCCTCACTTCGATAATAAGGCGAGGGCTGTTTCCTCTCTCCTCACTTCGATAATAAGGCGAGGGCTGTTTCCTCTCTCCTCACTTCGATAATAAGGCGAGGGCTGTTTCCTCTCTCCTCATTTAGATAATAAGGCGAGGGCTGTTTCCTCTCTCCTCACTTAGATAATAAGGCGAGGGCTGTTTCCTCTCTCCTCACTTAGATAATAAGGCGAGGTCTGTTTTCTCCTCTCCTCACTTCGATAATAAGGCGAGGGCATTTCCTCTCTCCTCACTTCGATAATAAGGCGAGGGCTGTTTTCTCCTCTCCTCACTTAGATAATAAGGCGAGGGCTGTTTTCTCCTCTCCTCACTTCGATAATAAGGCGAGGGCTGTTTCCTCTCTCCTCATTTAGATAATAAGGCGAGGGCTGTTTCCTCTCTCCTCACTTAGATAATAAGGCGAGGGCTGTTTTCTCCTCTCCTCACTTCGATAATAAGGCGAGGGCTGTTTCCACTCTCCTCACTTCGATAATAAGGCGAGGGCTGTTTCCTCTCTCCTCATTTAGATAATAAGGCGAGGGCTGTTTCCTCTCTCCTCACTTAGATAATAAGGCGAGGGCTGTTTTCTCCTCTCCTCACTTCGATAATAAGGCGAGGGCTGTTTCCTCATCTCCTCACTTCGATAATAAGGCGAGGGCTGTTTCCTCTCTCCTCCCTTCGATAATAAGGCGAGGGCTGTTTCCTCTCTCCTCACTTCGATAATAAGGCGAGGGCTGTTTCCTCCTCTCCTCACTTCGATAATAAGGCGAGGGCTGTTTCCTCTCTCCTCACTTCGATAATAAGGCGAGGGCTGTTCCCTCTCTCCTCACTTTGATAATAAGGCGAGGGCTGTTTTCTCATCTCCTCACTTCGATAATAAGGCGAGGGCTGTTTTCTCATCTCCTCCCTTCGATAATAAGGCGAGGGCTGTTTTCTCATCTCCTCACTTCGATAATAAGGCGAGGGCTGTTTTCTCATCTCCTCACTTCGATAATAAGGCGAGGGCTGTTTCCTCTCTCCTCACTTAGATAATAAGACGAGGGCTGTTTCCTCTCTCCTCACTTAGACGATAAGGCGAGGGCTGTTTCCTCTCTCCTCACTTCGATAATAAGGCGAGGGCTGTTTTCTCATCTCCTCACTTCGATAATAAGGCGAGGGCTGTTTCCTCTCCTCACTTCGATAATAAGGCGAGGGCTGTTTTCTCATCTCCTCACTTCGATAATAAGGCGAGGGCTGTTTCCTCTCTCCTCACTTCGATAATAAGGCGAGGGCTGTTTTCTCATCTCCTCATTCTGCTGCTACCTCCGCCACATTGTTCTCAACACCAATATGCTGGTTAACTTGGCTGTTATGCACATAGCAACATGGTCTAGGAAAAGGCGCCAATTCAACAGCACACTGATGTGTTTCAGAATAGTGGACAGCGACCGCCATCAAAAGAGGAAGAAAGTGTATTTGTTATAAAATAATATAATTTTTATTAGTGTTGCACCATTGTTCTTATGTAATATAACCATATACAATTTCAGGAGCAGATGTCTTAGACTGATGGTCTGTGCCATCCCCACGGCCTCCACAATGGATCAGTCCACTCAGACAGGAGCCAATCAGACAGGAGCCAATCAGACAGGAGCCAATCAGACAGGAGCCAATCAGACAGGCGTCTTGTACATCATGATATATTTTTTTTGTTGCTACCGCTCGACTAAAGAAATCTCGGTCGTCCAATAACCTATCGACCTAACGACCTATCGACCTATCGACCTAACGACCTATCGACCTATCGACCTATCGACCTATCGACCTATCAACCAAACAATCGACCAGTCGACCAAATGGGGTCAGCCCTACTATAATAATAAGACAGTATAATGTACTGGGACCTTTAGGAGCCTGATGGGAATGTTGGGCTCCGTAACATCTTGGCAGGGGCGCAACTTTGGTTTTAGAAGTGGGGGGGACATTCATTATTATTATTATTATTATTATTATTATTATTATTTTTAATCAGTCGGATAAACACTCCAAACAGCCTACCCGACCACTCGGAGTCGTCCGCATGGTCTTAAAGCACACCGTTGCCTCGTTTTGTATCACATTTCAATTATAAAACTGGGGGGGGGACAAAAATGACATTTCAGAATGTGGGGGGGACATGTCCCCCCCCCCGTCCCTAGTGAAAGTTGCGCCACTGCATTTTGGGATAATCTTGACCTTCCAGAATACAACACACACGTGTTCCACTGCCAAGGAGGCCAAGGAGGCTCTAACTTCTTCGAGAAGCACATCAAGCCCAACACACAAGGGAACGAGCCGACATATCTAGGCTAACCCCAATACGACTGGCTCAATATTCTGGTATGTTATCCACACAACATCACACAAGGGAACGAGCCGACAGATCTAGGCTAACCCCAATATGACTGGCTCAATATTCTGGTATGTTATCCACACAACATCACACAGCCTAGCCTAAAGCTGTGATGCTTCCCTCAGCATAAGACGATGATGAGGCACCCCCTCAATTGGTAAAAGGAACAATATTATCATTATTATTACCTGGGGCGGCAGGTAGCTTAGTGGTTAAGAGCGTTGTGCCAGTAACCGAAAGGTCGCTGGTTCTAATCCCAGAGCCGACTAGCTGAAAAATCTGTCGATGTGCCCTTGAGCAAGGCATTTAACCCTAATTGCTCTGGATAAGAGCGTCTGCTAAATGACTATTTATTATGTTATTGGACTTTGTTGTTATTATAACGTCTATGGTCCCAGCCTGGTCTCATAAACTAGATGTAACGGAGGAAACGTAAATCCGGGACACTCAAATTAGTATGATATGTTAGGTTTTGTACAGTTACATAAGACAGAAGGTTACATAAGGAAAAACCTAAAGGAGGGTGGATGGTCAGGGTGGATGAGTAAGTGTATAACACGAATGTCTAGCAACCAAAAGGTTGTGTGTTTGAATCTCATCATGGACACTTTAGCATTTGAGCTAATTAGCAACTTTGCAACTACTAGCATGTTAGCTAACCCTAACCTAACTCCTAACCCTTTAACCTAACTCATAACCCTAACCTTAACCCTAACGGCAGGTAGCCTAGCAGTTAAGTGCATTGGGACAGTAACTGAAAGGTTGCTGGTTTGAATCCCCGAGTCAGCAAGACAGTTAACCCCCAACAACAGCTGCTCCCTGCCCCCAGCAACTCTCTGATTCAGAGGGGTTGTTTTAAATGCGGAAGACACATTTCGATTGAATGCATTCCGTTGTGCAACTGACTAGGTATTCCCTTTCCCTAGTGCACACAAAAAGTAATTTTTTATTCAATCTGTTTTGCATTTTCAACTCTACGGATAGTTTTGTCACAAAAACTGTTGCGTTGAAAAGCGAATGTGCCTCCTCTGGTCTTTGGCACGTGCGCTGTAGCCAACAGCTGGCAGATAGTCCTGCTGCGTGGGTTGGCTAGTCTACATGATGACATTATATTATGGATAAGAGCGAGAATATTTTTATTTGTCAAACGGCAGCCAAGCGTCGATCATCACGTCACCAGAATCAGACCCTGGATATTTATTGGAAAGGAGCATCGAGCTCATCACCGTGCCCTTTCACCACCCTGTGAAGTTCATCATAAATGATTGAATCTGTAGCCTAATAAACTGCATGGGTTCCTGAGTCGTGGTGGGAGGACCTCACACCATGTCATCGCGTTTACTTCCATATGATGGTTATTATATCAATATTTTCCCATAAAGGCGTTTCCACCTCCATTTCTCGCATCATACAGACGGGTTGCTTCCTTGTGTAGCTATAGTGCATTGCATCCCTATTGGCTAAACTGTTTAGGATAAACGGCCAATGGCCAGTCCCATATGGGCTTCCCCCTCCCTTTACATCTCCCAGGGAGGACATGGCCTGATTAATTATTGTGAAGATCTAGATTATAGACTGATCTAGATTATAGACAGATCTAGATTAGACTGATCTAGATTATAGACTGATATAGATTATAGACTGATCTAGATTATAGACTGATCTAGACTATAGACTGATCTAGATTATAGACTGATCTAGATTATAGACTGATATAGATTATAGACTGATCTAGATTATAGACTGATCTAGACTATAGACTGATCTAGATTATAGACAGATCTAGATTAGACTGATCTAGATTATAGACTGATATAGATTATAGACTGATCTAGATTAGACTGATCTAGATTATAGACTGATCTAGATTATAGACTGATCTAGATTATAGACAGATCTAGATTAGACTGATCTAGATTATAGACTGATATAGATTATAGACTGATCTAGATTATAGACTGATCTAGACTATAGACTGATCTAGATTATAGACTGATCTAGATTAGACTGATCTAGATTATAGACTGATCTAGATTATAGACTGATCTAGATTATAGACAGATCTAGATTAGACTGATCTAGATTATAGACTGATCTAGATTATAGACTGATCTAGATTATAGACAGATCTAGATTAGACTGATCTAGATTATAGACTGATATAGATTATAGACTGATCTAGATTATAGACTGATCTAGACTATAGACTGATCTAGATTATAGACTGATCTAGATTAGACTGATCTAGATTATAGACTGATCTAGATTATAGACTGATCTAGATTAAACTGATCTAGGTTATAGACTGATCTAGGTTATAGACTGATCTAGATTATAGACTGATCTAGACTATAGACTGATCTAGACTATAGACTGATCTAGACTATAGACTGATATAGACTATAGACTGATCTAGATTATAGACTGATCTAGATTATAGACTGATCTAGACTATAGACTGATCTAGATTAGACTGATCTAGATTATAGACTGATATATATTATAGACTGATCTAGATTATAGACTGATCTAGACTATAGACTGATCTAGATTAGACTGATCTAGATTATAGACTGATCTAGATTATAGACTGATCTAGACTATAGACTGATCTAGACTATAGACTGATCTAGATTATAGACTGATTTAGATTATAGACTGATCTAGATTATAGACTGATCTAGATTAGACTGATCTAGATTATAGACTGATATAGATTATAGACTGATCTAGATTATAGACTGATCTAGACTATAGACTGATCTAGATTATAGACTGATATAGATTATAGACTGATCTAGATTATAGACTGATCTAGACTATAGACTGATCTAGACTATAGACTGATCTAGATTATAGACTGATTTAGATTATAGACTGATCTAGATTATAGACTGATATAGATTATAGACTGATCTAGATTATAGACTGATCTAGACTATAGACTGATCTAGACTATAGACTGATCTAGATTATAGACTGATTTAGATTATAGACTGATCTAGATTATAGACTGATCTAGATTAAACTGATCTAGGTTATAGACTGATCTAGGTTATAGACTGATCTAGATTATAGACTGATCTAGACTATAGACTGATCTAGACTATAGACTGATCTAGATTATAGACTGATATAGATTATAGACTGATCTAGACTATAGACTGATCTAGACTATAGACTGATCAAGATTATAGACTGATCTAGATTATAGACTGATCTAGACTATAGACTGATCTAGATTAGACTGATCTAGATTATAGACTGATATATATTATAGACTGATCTAGATTATAGACTGATCTAGACTATAGACTGATCTAGATTAGACTGATCTAGATTATAGACTGATATAGATTATAGACTGATCTAGACTATAGACTGATCTAGACTATAGACTGATCTAGATTATAGACTGATTTAGATTATAGACTGATCTAGATTATAGACTGATCTAGATTATAGACTGATCTAGATTATAGACTGATATAGATTATAGACTGATCTAGATTATAGACTGATCTAGACTATAGACTGATCTAGACTATAGACTGATCTAGACTATAGACTGATCTAGATTATAGACTGATCTAGACTATAGACTGATCTAGATTAGACTGATCTAGATTATAGACTGATATAGATTATAGACTGATCTAGATTATAGACTGATCTAGACTATAGACTGATCTAGACTATAGACTGATCTAGATTATAGACTGATCTAGATTATAGACTGATCTAGACTATAGACTGATCTAGACTATAGACTGATCTAGATTATAGACTGATTTAGATTATAGACTGATCTAGATTATAGACTGATCTAGATTAGACTGATCTAGATTATAGACTGATCTAGATTATAGACTGATCTAGATTAAACTGATCTAGGTTATAGACTGATCTAGGTTATAGACTGATCTAGATTATAGACTGATCTAGACTATAGACTGATCTAGACTATAGACTGATCTAGACTATAGACTGATATAGACTATAGACTGATCTAGATTATAGACTGATCTAGATTATAGACTGATCTAGACTATAGACTGATCTAGATTATAGACTGATATATATTATAGACTGATCTAGATTATAGACTGATCTAGACTATAGACTGATCTAGATTAGACTGATCTAGATTATAGACTGATCTAGATTATAGACTGATCTAGACTATAGACTGATCTAGACTATAGACTGATCTAGATTATAGACTGATTTAGATTATAGACTGATCTAGATTATAGACTGATCTAGATTAGACTGATCTAGATTATAGACTGATATAGATTATAGACTGATCTAGATTATAGACTGATCTAGACTATAGACTGATATAGATTATAGACTGATCTAGATTATAGACTGATCTAGACTATAGACTGATCTAGACTATAGACTGATCTAGATTATAGACTGATTTAGATTATAGACTGATCTAGATTATAGACTGATATAGATTATAGACTGATCTAGATTATAGACTGATCTAGACTATAGACTGATCTAGACTATAGACTGATCTAGATTATAGACTGATTTAGATTAGACTGATCTAGATTATAGACTGATCTAGATTAAACTGATCTAGGTTATAGACTGATCTAGGTTATAGACTGATCTAGATTATAGACTGATCTAGACTATAGACTGATCTAGACTATAGACTGATCTAGATTATAGACTGATATAGATTATAGACTGATCTAGACTATAGACTGATCTAGACTATAGACTGATCTAGATTATAGACTGATCTAGATTATAGACTGATCTAGACTATAGACTGATCTAGATTAGACTGATCTAGATTATAGACTGATATATATTATAGACTGATCTAGATTATAGACTGATCTAGACTATAGACTGATCTAGATTAGACTGATCTAGATTATAGACTGATATAGATTATAGACTGATCTAGACTATAGACTGATCTAGACTATAGACTGATCTAGATTATAGACTGATCTAGATTATAGACTGATCTAGATTATAGACTGATCTAGATTATAGACTGATCTAGACTATAGACTGATCTAGACTATAGACTGATCTAGACTATAGACTGATCTAGATTATAGACTGATCTAGACTATAGACTGATCTAGATTAGACTGATCTAGATTATAGACTGATATAGATTATAGACTGATCTAGATTATAGACTGATCTAGACTATAGACTGATCTAGACTATAGACTGATCTAGATTATAGACTGATCTAGATTATAGACTGATCTAGACTATAGACTGATCTAGATTATAGACTGATCTAGACTATAGACTGATATAGATTATAGACTGATCTAGATTATAGACTGATCTAGACTATAGACTGATCTAGATTATAGACTGATCTAGACTATAGACTGATCTAGATTAGGGCGGCAGGTAGCTTAGTGGGTAAGAGCATTGTGCCAGTAACCGAAAGGTCGCTGGTTCTAATCCCCGAGCCGACTAGGTGAAAAACCTGTCGATGTGCCCTTGAGCAAGGCACTTAACCCTAATTGCTCCTGTAATTCGCTCTGGATAAGAGCGTCTGCTAAATGACCAATTTATTTATTTAATTTATAGACTGATCTAGAGTAGACTGATCTAGATTATAGACTGATCTAGATTATAGAATGATCTAGACTATAGACTGATCTAGACTATAGACTGATCTAGATTATAGACTGATCTAGATTATAGACTGATCTAGACTATAGACTGATCTAGATTAGACTGATCTAGATTATAGACTGATATAGATTATAGACTGATCTAGACTATAGACTGATCTAGACTATAGACTGATCTAGATTATAGACTGATCTAGATTATAGACTGATCTAGACTATAGACTGATCTAGATTATAGACTGATCTAGATTATAGACTGATCTAGACTATAGACTGATCTAGATTATAGACTGATCTAGACTATAGACTGATCTAGATTATAGACTGATCTAGATTATAGACTGATCTAGACTATAGACTGATCTAGACTATAGACTGATCTAGACTATAGACTGATCTAGATTATAGACTGATCTAGATATAGACTGATCTAGATATAGACTGAATCTAGATTATAGACTGATCTAGACTATAGACTGATCTAGACTATAGACTGATCTAGACTATAGACTGATCTAGATTATAGACTGATCTAGATTATAGACTGATCTAGATTAGACTGATCTAGATTATAGACTGATATAGATTATAGACTGATCTAGATTATAGACTGATCTAGACTATAGACTGATCTAGACTATAGACTGATCTAGATTATAGACTGATCTAGATTATAGACTGATCTAGACTATAGACTGATCTAGATTAGACTGATCTAGATTATAGACTGATATAGATTATAGACTGATCTAGACTATAGACTGATCTAGATTATAGACTGATCTAGATTATAGACTGATCTAGACTATAGACTGATCTAGATTAGACTGATCTAGATTATAGACTGATATAGATTATAGACTGATCTAGACTATAGACTGATCTAGACTATAGACTGATCTAGATTATAGACTGATCTAGACTATAGACTGATCTAGATTATAGACTGATCTAGATTATAGACTGATCTAGACTATAGACTGATCTAGATTATAGACTGATATAGATTATAGACTGATCTAGATTATAGACTGACCTAGACTATAGACTGATCTAGATTAGAGACTGATCTAGATTATAGACTGATCTAGACTATAGACTGATCTAGATTAGACTGATCTAGATTATAGACTGATATAGATTATAGACTGATCTAGACTATAGACTGATCTAGATTATAGACTGATCTAGATTATAGACTGATCTAGATTAGACTGATCTAGATTATAGACTGATATAGATTATAGACTGATATAGATTATAGACTGATCTAGATTACAGACTGATCTAGACTATAGACTGACCTAGACTATAGACTGATCTAGATTATAGACTGATCTAGACTATAGACTGATCTAGATTATAGACTGATCTAGATTATAGACTGATCTAGACTATAGACTGATCTAGATTATAGACTGATCTAGATTATAGACTGATCTAGACTATAGACTGATCTAGATTATACATACACTGAGTGAACTAAACATTAAGAACACCTGCTCTTTCCATGACATAGACTGACCAGGTGAAAGCTATGATCCCTTATTGATGTCACCTGTTAAATCCACTTCAATCTGTGTAGATGAAGGGGAGGAGACGGGTTAAAGAAGGATTTCTAAGCCTTAGAGGGTGAATGGACAAGACAAAAGATTTCACTGTAGTTATAAACATCTTTGTCTTCATCTTGTTGCAGGTTGAGGGACTAATTTACTTCAATTAGCTACTACTAGCTAGCATGACTATAGCCAGTAACCAGGTAGGGCTTTTGTTCAGTTGTTGTTGAGTTTGGTTTTATTGGCATGTTAACGTAATAATCTCACCATTTTAGCTAACATGAGTATTGATGTTAGGTTTGATACCGGAGCTCCCGAGGCGTACATCGAAATCGCTAAACGGTTTACTTGGAAGCAGTGTGCCGATGCGAGTATTACTTTATCAGAAGTACGTCGTCAATGACGTCCGAAGCTTCGTTTGATCAATATGCGAGATCCCACTGATTTCTCCGTGGTTCAGAGGCCTTCATCTTCTTCTTCGGTATATTGGCGTTCGCAGAATTAGTGTGCATCCTACCACCTACTGTGTGGGAGGGAAACAGGATTCCCCCCCCCAAAAAAAAAAACAGAACAAACTAAGAAGTCAAAGAAACTGGACATTATTGTGGCTGCGGCAGAAAAGTTTTTTGGGACTTAAGGATTTTACATCTGAATACTTGTGATGGTTATTAGCGCCAGAAGATGGCCCTTCCTCCCAGGCTTCCCTTGAGCCTGTGTAGGGATCAGATCTGTTTTATTTTTAACAGAAAGGTTGTTTGATTTACTTTTTTGGGTAGTTTTTGGTAGAGACTTGAGCTGTACGGTTTCTAACTGTGGCAATGAACGCCACAATATCCACCTTTTTACCACACAGGGAATCTTTTGACTGGCAGCAGACATTTACTACAGGCTGTGGTGCGTCCACTACCATCTCTTCACTAGCATCACTTGTTTTCTCCACTCTTTTAATCGCCTCCACGTAGGAGATTCGATTGACCGCTCTAACTTTTGCCATGTCAATCTCCTTCACCCTTACAGGGCACTCCAGGACCTCGGGGTCATGATCCCCACCACAATTGCAACACCATTGTCCTTCTACGCACCGTTCTTGTCACGCCCTGGCTCTGGGGACTATGTTATGTTTAGCCAGGGTATGTAAGTCTATGTTTGTATATCTATGTGGGCCTGAGTGACTCCCAATCAGAGGCAACGAGTGTCAGCTGGTTGTCTCTGATTGGGAGCCATATTTAACTATCGGTCTTTTCACTTTGTGTTGTGGTTTCTTGTTCCGTTAAGGTTTGTTCGTGTTGTAACCTTAGACGTCACGCATCGTTGGTTATTGTTTTGATCGTGTGATCAGTTAATAAATATATATTATGTTCATCTTCAACGCTGCGCATTGGTCCTCTCTCGTAGACGATCGTGACCGTTCTCCAGCATACTCTGTCCGTCTGCACACACTCTCCCTCACTAACTTTAAGCATCAGTTGTCAGAGCACCTTACCGATCACTGCACCTGTACACAGCCCATCTGAAATTAGCCCGCCCAACTACCTCATCCCAATATTGTTATTTATTTTGCTCATTTGCACCCCAGTATCTCTATTTGCACATCATCTCTTGCACATCTATCATTCCAGTGTTAATACTAATTGTAATTATTTTGCACTATAGCCTATTTATTGCCTACATTTGCACACACTGTATATATATTTTCTGTTTGTATTTTTGACTTTATGTTTTGTTTACCCCATATGTAACTCTGTGTTGTTGTTTTTATCGCACTGCTTTGCTTTATCTTGGCCAGGTCGAAGTTGTAAATGAGAACTTGTTCTCAACTGGCTTACCTGGTTAAATAAAGGTGAAATATATATATAATTTTAAAATTAAATTTAAAAAAATCACACGCTGCTATTTATTGCTGACCAGCAGATGTCACTAATGTGCATTGTGAACAGATAATGATGCTCCGAGTAATGAACCATTTTTCCAGGCACAATTTGGTGAAAGAGCCGAAGCCTTCAGAAAGCCTCGGTTTCCCATCATTAAACATTAGTATTTTGTTATTTTCCTGTCACACTCAAACAGTCTAATGAGTGTTAAATGTGGAAGACACATCTCAGTTGAACGTCTTCAGACTAGCTGTCCCCTTCCCTTTCTACGTCTTCTTCTTTGGTATTATGGCGGTCCGGGTTATAGCTGCACGCCGCCACCTACTGTATTGGCTGTATATCAGCCTAATATTCTGTAGTGTGAATTCATTACTTTGCGAGAAAATTACCCTGGACAGGTGTCTTTTATACAGGTAACAAACTGAGATTAGGAGCACTCCCTTTAAGAGTGTGCTCCTAATCTCAGCTCGTTACCTGTATAAAAGACACCTGGGAGCCAGAAATCTTTCTGATTGAGAGGGGGTCAAATACTTATTTCCCTCATTAAAATGCAAATCAATTTATAACATTTTTGACATGCGTTTTTCTGGATTTTTTTTGCTGTTATTCTGTCTCTCACTGTTCAAATAAACCTACCATTAAAATTATAGACTGATCATGTCTTTGTCAGTGGGCAAACGTACAAAATCAGCAGGGGATCAAATACTTTTTTCCCTCACTCTATATATATATATATATATATTTGCGCCCATCTCAGTGAACTAATCCATTGTGGAGGCCTAGACTAAAAGCCAATTTATGCTTGATTCGAAAATGGGGTTGGAGGCTCCATATCGAGGGCATGACGCAATTTCTAAGCCTCCAGAGGCATGCAGAGGCCAAACCGAGCTCTGTACCGCATAGCCATGGGCCTCCCAAATGTTGTAACAATGCGGAGGGCTCTGTATAGCTCTGCATTGACATGATAGGCTTCTTATCAGGGCTTGACTTGGACTGAAATAGGTTCCGGTACTCATTTTGGGTGCTGGTACTGTTTATATTTAGGTGCAGGAGCTCCACAATACTTTTGAGCTCATATTCTATAAGAGGAACAGAAGCTCAAGCAGTAGAACTCTGAGGTGCCGGTACTCAGCTCCGGTGAGCTCCAGCCCAAGTTAAACACTGCTTCTTATCCCTTAAATAGCCAACAGCTGTGTCTGTCCCGAGCTCACTGGCGTGGGAAACTCTTAAGGGCCCAGAATATTTTATACAATGTTGCAAAGTTCGCTAGCTCAAGCTTCCAGACCCAAGTTAATAGTGGATACAATGTTTCAAGTTCCTTGCAGACAGGCCATGTGATGCCAATGTGAATTATATAATATTTATTTTAATCAGGATATCTTCTACCTGAAGGCTGCAATTTTTTATTTGTTGGCTTTATGGAGGCTATTTTTACATAGTTGGCAATGGCAATAGAAGTACATTTTTAGGTTTGTATAATTTTTCATTTAGATTTGGATAGAATTTTGATTAACCACATGATAATGATTTTGAGATATGAAGACTTCATTATAAATTAAATGAAACTCTTTCACGAAAATGTGCATATGAAAACCATCACTGGCACGCAGGTCGGTAGAAATGGTGAGATAAATTGGCATTCCACATGAGAAAGGTTGCCGACTCCTCGCGTAGCCTATTACCGGCAACTTCAGGAGAGTAACGGCAGAATCTGCGAAAGCCAGCAGGAGCGGGAGGAGAATAGTTTTTTTCTGCTGGTTATCTAGATCTCTGGCTCCCTCTTGAGGCATCAAACCGTAAGCTTAAAGTGTCAGACAAGTTCAGTTGATTTTATTAAAACACATTGGGTGTGTCTATATATGGCAAAATACACGTTTAAACATTTTAAGCAATCGATTGGTCGAAAGAACAGAAGACTTTCGGTCAACTAAGATTTTTTTTAGTCGGGGACAACCCTAAAACCAATAGAATAATCTTAAAATGAATTCTAAAACTCACAGGCAGCCAGTGCAGAGACCTTAAAACCGGTGTAATGTGTGCTCTCCGTCTGGACTTGGTCAGTACCCGTCCTGCAGCAGTCTGTATGTTTTGCAGTTGACCAATGGCTTTCTTGGGTAGACCAGACAGGAGAGTATTACATTAGTCAAGCCTGTTTGTAATAAAAGCACTCTCTGTATCAGCCTGAGATAGAAACGTCCACACCTTGGCAAAGTTCCTCAGGTGGTAAAAAAACTATTTTGGTCACATTCCTATTTTGGTCACCTGGGTTTTTTACCTGGTGTTTTATCTTTATTGCCCGTGAATTAATATGTGCGGCCAGATTCTCTCTCTGTACTTTGGCTCCAATAATATGTACCTCAGTCTTGTCTTGATTTAGCTGGAGGAAGTTGTGAGCCATCCAAGTATTTAAATCACGTACAGTCTAAAAATGTATCTGTGGAGCTAAAATTCTCTGGTGACACAGAAATGTAAAGTTGTGTATCGTCTGCGTAGCAGTGAAAATCAATGTTGTGCTTTCTGATAACCCTACCAAGGGGTAACATATATAAACTGAACAATACCGGACCCAAAATGGAACCTTGTGGAATGCCACATGTGATGTCTATTTTCTCTTTTCTCTTAGGAGTTATGTTCACCAAGGATGACAAAAGGGTGACAGAAAAACTCTTGACCGGTTAAATAGGTCCTAAACCAATTTAGAACTGGACCGGAGAGGCCAACCCACCTCTCCAGTCTGTCCAGAAGGACATCATGGTCAACAGAGGCCAACCACCTCTCCAGTCTGTCCAGAAGGACATCATGGTCAACAGAGGTCAACCACCTCTCCAGTCTGTCCAGAAGGACATCATGGTCAACAGAGGCCAACCACCTCTCCAGTCTGTCCAGAAGGACATCATGGTCAACAGAGGCCAACCACCTCTCCAGTCTGTCCAGAAGGACATCATGGTCAACAGAGGCCAACCCACCTCTCCAGTCTGTCCAGAAGGACATCATGGTCAACAGAGGCCAACCACCTCTCCAGTCTGTCCAGAAGGACATCATGGTCAACAGAGGCCAACCACCTCTCCAGTCTGTCCAGAAGGACATCATGGTCAACAGAGGCCAACCACCTCTCCAGTCTGTCCAGAAGGACATCATGGTCAACAGAGGCCAACCCACCTCTCCAGTCTGTCCAGAAGGACATCGTGGTCAACAGAGGCCAACCCACCTCTCCAGTCTGTCCAGAAGGACATCATGGTCAACAGAGGCCAACCCACCTCTCCAAGAGCACAAGGACAGAGAGCTGTTTGGCATCTTGTGTTGGCTTTAACTAAGGCTGTCTCTTTTCTGTGGTCGGCACGAGAACCAGATTGGATTATTTCTTTTTTTATACAGTTGGTACAGCTGTTTGAATTTTGCTTAGAAATGGAAGGTTGGAGATTGGGTTAAGAGCTGAAGAATCTAGATTACTTTTCTTCAGAAGGGGTTTCACCACAGCAGTTCTTAGTGCAGTGGGGAAAGTGCCTGTGAACAGGGAGTGAATAACAATAGCTTGCACTTCTTCAGATATTCAATTAAAAACTGTTTTGAAGAAGGTAGTGGGGATAGGATCGAGAGAAGGCAGGTAGAAGGCTTAAGTTGTGATGTCACTTTCTTGAACATGTCTGTGTCAACCAGGGAAAATAAATCCATCGTGCCTTTGCGTGGTAGGCTAGGGCACATATCATCAAACTTCTCACCAGGCCTTGCTTGACTGATACCCAGCCTAATGTTGGTTATCTTATCTCTGAAATATGCCTCAAACTCATCACATTTAGATGTGGAGGAAAGTTCACATAGGTTTGCGGGGGTAGGATTTATCAGGCCATCAATGGTCAAGAAGAGCACATTATTAGTGATCAAGTTTAAAAAATGATCCTGTCTGGCATTTCTAACTGCCTTGTTATATATGCCAAGTATCTCTCTCAGAATATCATAATGTACCTACAACTTTGACTTTCTCCACTTCCGCTCTGCCTTTCTGCAATGTCTCTTTAATTGATTAGTTTCCTCACTCATCCAAGGGGCTTTCCGTTTGGATGTGGCCCATCCAAGGGGCTTTCCGTTTGGATGTGGCCCATCCAAGGGGCTCTCCGTTTGGATGTGGCCCTTTTCAGCTTTACTGGAGCTTTGGCATCAATGGTTGCCCTTCATTTGCTATTAAAGTTATCAACTACATCATCACAAGAGGAAGGCAGAATAGGTGATGGAGTGTTGTTCATACACTCAATTAAATCTGTAGTAACTTCAGAGGTAAGATAGTGTTTCTTAATAATACGTTCAGTATTACCCTGTGCTACAGTGCCTTGCAAAAGTATTCATCCCCCTTGGCCTTTTTCCTATTTTGTTGCATTACAACCAGTAATTTAAATGGATTTTTATTTGGATTTCATGTAATGGACATACACAAAATAGTCCAAATTGGTGAAGTGAAATGAAAAAATAAATAAATAACAGAAAGGTGGTGCATGCATATGTATTCACCCCCTTTGCTATGAAGCCCCTAAATAAGATCTGGTGCAACCAATTACCTTCAGAAGTCACATAATTAGATAAATAAAGTCCACCTGTGTGCAATCTAAGTGTCACATGATCTGTCACATGATCTCAGTATATTTACACCTGTTCTGAAAGGCCCCAGAGTCTGCAACACCACTAAGCAAGGGGCACCACCAAGCAAGCGGCACCATGAAGACCAAGGAGCTCTCCAAACAGGTCAGGGACAAAGTTGTGGAGAAGTACAGATCAGGGTTGGGTTATAAAAAAATATCAAAAACTTTGAACATCCCACGGAGCACCATTAAATCCATTATTAAAAAATGGAAAGAATATGGCACCACAACAAACCTTCCAAGAGAGGGCCACCCACCAAAACTCAGTCTTTGTCAGAGCTAACAAGCCACAACTGAACGACGTATGTCATTTTGTTTCTAAACTCAGTTAAAAAAAACTGTAGACTATTTTGTGCTTAACTTTCAGAAACATGAACTTTAAGAAACATTAACTCTGGGAAAAAAATTGTTCTGAAAAATGTCAAGGTAGGAGATCCTTCATCACAGCCAAGGCTTCCCCCAGACTGACCACCCGCTGGGTTTCTGGTGGACCCTCTGCCGAGCACTTTAGGCACTGTGATGAGTTCTGTGCCCACTCTCTCCCACAGGCATAGCACCCCCTTCTGGTTATTGTGATAAAATTCCATAGTGCAGTTTCAAAATTGATATAGCAAGGTAAACGATCCTGGATAAAATGAACACATTTACGAAGAGGGAATGACATAGGAGGACTATCTAGGGGGGCTAGGCGAAATGGGAAACAGGGGAACATGGTTTCCGGGGGAGGATGAGGGTGGATGGATGGGGACTGAGGCAGCAATGGGTTGGGGTTATCTTTTGTATGCATTTCTTTGATTGTTTTTGTACCTGTAACCCCCGCCTTTGAAAAAAAAGACGGTCACAACCAAAAATTGAGTTAGAACCTATTAAACCTGCTCAGGAGGGAATGGCATCTCTTCCTCCTCAAAGGGATTCTTGCAACCTTGTTACAGGCTTTGGTTTTTCCATTTATATTCTGATTGGTGTCACCTCGTTAGTCAGTCTGTATTACACCTTGCTGGTTGGTCCTCTCGTTAGTGGGAAGGTGTTTCACCTGTGCTGGGCCAGGTGCTATTTAAGAGCGGCTGGCCCAATGCTCTACTGGTCTTGAGAGATGTGGAGGGTTAACGCCGTTAGTTGGTGCACCCTGGTTGAGTTCTAGTCAAACAATCCTGTATCGGTTCTTTCCTGTTCCTGTTTTGCTCCACTTTTTGGTTTGCTTCCTGTCTTTCAGTTTGGTCTGGGGTTTTTTAATTTTGTTTGTCTGTTCTTGGGCAAATTTAGTGGGCGCTCATGGTGGGTGTCTTTTAGGTCCCAGTTGTTGTTGCTAGTCAACTTCCAGTGGACCCCCCATGAGTGTCTTTCAGAACCCCTCCTAAAACCCCTCCTGTTTTGGTTGTTGGTCAGTGACTCTTTGTTAGTTCCCCTTTCTATTTGAGTGACAATTGTTGCTTTTCTTGCTGGTGAACGTACAACCTCAACACAATGACCCTTGCCTAGTAATATAGAGGAAAGATACACCAGAATTGGAATCAGAATGACCATATTTCAGGTCTAGGAGTGCCCAGGGGGAAGGGTGTAGGGGCTAGGGGTCCAGAGTGATACATGCTGTCGTTACAGTCAGTGTCTCATTAGAACCCTCTCATTGGGCTCCTCAGTGTCTCATTAGAACCCTCTCATTGGGCTCCTCAGTGTCTCATTAGAACCCTCTCATTGGGCTCCTCAGTGTCTCATTAGAACCCTCTCATTGGGCTCCTCAGTGTCTCATTAGAACCCTCTCATTGGGCTCCTCAGTGTCTCATTAGAACCCTCTCATTGGGCTCCTCAGTGTCTCATTAGAACCCTCTCATTGTTCCTAGGTGGAATGCATGACATACACAACCAGGACCTTAGCAACCTTGTTGCATTCCGCTCAGGCACACCGAGAGTGACGACTGAGAGTGAGACAGACTATTGTTGACGTCATCACTCCTTATCAGTGAGACTGGATCAAATCAAATCAAATTTTATTTGCCACATGCGCCGAATACAACAGGTGTAGAGATTACCGTGAAATGCTTACTTACAGCCCTTAACCAACAATGCATTAATTTTTTTTTTATAACAAAGTAAAATAAAACAACAACAAAAAAGTGTTGAGAAAAAAAGAGCAGAAGTAAAATAAAATAACAGTTAGGAGGCTATATATACAGGGGGGTACCGTTGCAGAGTCAATGTGCGGGGGCACCGGCTAGTTGAGGTAGTTGAGGTAATATGTACATGTGGGTAGAGTTAAAGTGACTATGCATAAATACTTAACAGAGTAGCAGCAGCGTAAAAAGATGGGGTGGGGGGGGGGGCAGTGCAAATAGTCCAGGTAGCCATGATTAGCTGTTCAGGAGTCTTATGGCTTGGGGGTAGAAGCTGTTGAGAAGTCTTTTGGACCTAGACTTGGCGCTCCGGTACCGCTTGCCATGCGGTAGCAGAGAGAACAGTCTATGACTAGGGTGGCTCAAGTGAATTTTGAGGGCCTTACTCTGACACCGCCTGGTATAGAGGTCCTGGATGGCAGGAAGCTTGGCCCCAGTGGTGTACTGGGCCGTACGCACTACCCTCTGTAGTGCCTTGCGGTCGGAGGCCGAGCAGTTGCCATACCAGGCGGTGATGCAACCAGTCAGGATGCTCTCGATGGTGCAGCTGTATAACTTTTTGAGGATCTGAGGACCCATTCCAAATCTTTTCAGTCTCCTGAGGGGGAATAGGCTTTGTCGTGCCCTCTTCACGACTGTCTTGGTGTGTTTGGACCATGATAGTTTGTTGGTGATGTGGACACCAAGGAACTTGAAGCTCTCAACCTGTTCCACTACAGCCCTGTCGATGAGAATGGGGGCGTGCTCAGTCATCTTTTTTTTTTCTGTAGTCCACAATCATCTCCTTTGTCTTGATCACGTTGAGGGAGAGGTTGTTATCCTGGCACCACACGGCCAGGTCTCTGAACTCCTCCCTATAGGCTGTCTCATCGTTGTCGGTGATCAGGCCTACCACTGTTGTGTCGTCGGCAAACTTAACGATGGTGTTGGAGTCGTGACTGGCCATGCAGTCATGGGTGAACAGGGAGTACAGGAGGGGGCTGAGCACGCACCCCTGAGGGGCCCCCGTGTTGAGGATCAGTGTGGCAGACGTGTTGGGGAGACTGGAGACGTGAGAAACTCTGGGTTTTTATTAACATATCTATAGATCCTGAACCCAGCCACACCTCCCACTGGGGTAAAACAATAGAAATACACTGAAGCAGACCCCAGGTTTGGGCTCAGACAGGTATGGTTACTGTATTCTATTATTTTCTCCTACTGACTGCTCCCCCTGGTGGCTGTGAGAGGAAGGAGCAGGCTGAAGGTGTCCTTGAACAGATCCTTCTCTACTGTGGGGAAAAAACATGAAAACTAAAACCACAGATAGAACAATGAGCCAGATACTTCACCGGATGTATAAATGTGAAGCATCTGGTTGGTGTTTCCACTCACTACCAAATATGGTGATGAGAGGAAGCCCAGTGACCGGCAGTGGGAGAATTTTATCAATGAAACATTTGATCTCCATACAGTTTTCTGTTTCCAAAACAAGAATCAATAACAAACAGAGTGGGCTGCGTTTTTAAAACTTGAAATGAGTTATTGTACACTCGCACTTCACATAGTAGGCGTTCCGTAACGGAAATATGCAAATAAATGCTAGAACACGCCAATAGAATCTCACTAGCTCGTGATTGGCTCTGCCCACCTCCTTGCTTGTTCCGTCCACTATGATTCATTTGCTCCCATTTTAAACGACAAGCTTTGGTCTATCTTGGGTTAGTTCAAAAAAAATAAATGTTTTGCTAAAACAGCTACTGCATCACACAAAATGGTTGTCATTCAAGGGATATGACTCAAAATGACATCATCTACTGATTTCCCAGACTGACTCCCTCATCAGCAGGGAAGGAAATTAACACCAGCCACCAGCTGGTAGAGTTTGGCATTGGCTGGTAGAATGTATATTCTTACCAGGCACATTGGCGGGTTGTCACTCAGTTCAATCCAAAACCCACATGCAAAACATGTGCATGCGTTTTCTATGATTTATCTTCATTATTTTCGGAAGAAAATGTGGGCATCCACCAGCCAGCCTGCTCATCAGTTACCATCTGTGATAACTACGTTTCTGTCTTGAACCTGTGTATGCTGTTTTTTTTCCCGTGACTTCCCCCTGTTACAGATAGGTAGAAAACCTCAAAGACCAATGGCTGTGTTACATTTGGTGATGAGAGCAGCAATAGCGGTAAAATAATGCATTTTTCAAGGAATAGTTTTTGGTAGAATTGAAGGGGGGGGGGGAAAAACAACAGTGTATTGATCATAGAGGTATTGATTTATAAGATCTCGTGTAGATAGGATGAGATGACGCGAGAGGAACGGCGAGATGTGGGTTTAGGGGGGTTCCACACCACATGACCGCGCTCTCATTCCCTTCTGCGTAGCGACGCTAGAGTGTGTTCCGGAGCTAGACTCGGCACACATTTTATTATCAAAAAACAAAAAACTAAAAAAAGAAACACAGGTGAAGAATATTTTTGTAAGAAAATAAAAAAACTCGGTGAAGCAGGACTAACAAGTAACCCGTCGAAAATAGGACGAGAATTCGAAGAAGGCCATTTTGCTCCCTTGATAACATTATCGTTGAAGGCGTGGGTGATTTCATATTGATAGCTAGCTAACTGCTGCGGGAAAAAATAGACTTTTTTTTTTTTAATAGATATAACTAGCAGTTTATCGGAATTGTCGATATCGCATCTGTTGTTATTGTAACGTTAACTAGTCGTAGTTTAAGAATATTGTAACTACTAGCAACTTTAGTCCGAAATTATTTTCCCAGAAGGTAACGTTAGCCGGCCCGCATTGCTTTTTAGGCCTGATTGCGAGGTAACGTTCAACCTTTTTTAGCAAATAACGAATCTTCGGCGTCACCAGAGACCATTTTGCAGACGTTAGCCTGACAACGTAACGTTTTTTTCCCCCCCCCAGCGTATTTTTATTGAAAAACGTCGTCTTGACAAAACGCGCCAGCAGACATGAATCCGAGCGCGCCCAGTTACCCGATGGCCTCCCTCTACGTCGGCGACCTGCACCAGGATATCACCGAGGCCATGCTGTACGAGAAGTTCAGCCCCGCCGGGCCTATCCTCTCCATTCGAGTCTGCAGGGACATGATCACTCGTCGATCCCTCGGATATGCCTACGTTAACTTCCAACAGCCAGCCGATGGTAAGAATTGATGATTTAAAAAAACAACGTATTTCATGTTAATTTATGGATGCGCCAATGAAAATATAACATGACGTGGCTCGCACGTTCACGTTGCACCAAAAATGGCAACCCGTGGGATGAATAACATTAGGTCTAGTATAGAATGACGCGCATCCAGTTGGACATGGTTTCAGTTCAGCTAGCTATGTAGGCCAACTAGTCTTTGAGTGTCCTAATTTGCTGTAGCGTTAGATTCAATGATTCATTGGAGTATCAGCTGCATCACTGCTACAATATGACTCTCAGATCCACCTCTACGCAGACGACACCATTTTGTATACATCTGGCCCTTCGTTGGACACTGTGTTATCAAACCTCCAAACGAGCTTCAATGCCATACAACACTCCTTCAGTAGCCTCCAACTGCTCTTAAACACTAGTAAAACTAAATGCATGCTCTTCAATCGAACGCTGCTAGCACCCGCCCACCCGACTAGAATCACCACTCTCGACGGGTCTGACCTAGAGTATGTGGACAACTACAAATACCTAGGTGTCTGGTTAGACTGTAAACTCTCCTTCCAGACTCACATTAAGAATCTCCAATCCAAAGTAACATCTAGAATCGGCTTCCTATTTCGCAACAAAGCCTCCTTCACTCATGCTGCCAAACATGCCCTCGTAAAACTGACTATCCTACCGATCCTTGACTTCTGCGATGTCATTTACAAAATAGCCTCCAACACTCTACTCAGCAAATTGGATGTAGTCTATCACAGTGCCATCCGTTTTGTCTCCAAAGCCCCATATACTACCCACCACTGTGACCTGTACGCTCTTGTTGGCTGGTCCTCACTACATACAAATCCCCGCCTTATCTTAGCTCATTGGTCACCATAGCAGCACCCACCCGTAGTCTGCGCTCCAGCAGGTATATCTCACTGGTCATTCCCAAAGCCAACACCTCCTTTGGCCGCCATTCCTTCCAGTTCTCTGCTGCCAATGACTGGAACGAATTGCAAAAATCTCTGAAGCTGGAGACTCTTATCTCCCTCAATAACTTTAAGCATCAGTTGTCAGAGCACCTTACCGATCACTGTACCTGTACACAGCCATTCTGAAATTAGCCCACCCAACTACCTCATCCCTATATTGTTATTTATTTTGCTCTTTTGCACCCCAGTATCTCTATTTGCACATCATCTCTTGCACATCTATCATTCCAGTGTTAATACTAATTGTAATTATTTTTGCACTATAGCCTATTTATTGCCTTACCTCCATAACTTGCTACATTTGCCAGTCATTGTCTCCCGAGTGGCGCAGTGGTCTAAGGCACTGCATCGCAGTGCTAGCTGTGCCACTAGAGATCCTGGTTCGAATCCAGGCTCTGTCGTAGCCGGCCACGACCGGGAGACCCATCGGGCGGCGCACAATTTGCCCAGCGTCGTCCAGGGTAGGGGAGGGAATGGCCGGCAGGGATGTAGCTCAGTTGGTAGATCATGGCGTTTGCAACGCCAGGGTTGTGGGTTCGATTCCCACGGGGGGCCAGTATAAAAATAAAATAAAAAATATGTATGCACTCACTAACTGTAAGTCGCTCTGGATAAGAGCGTCTGCTAAATGACTAAAATGTATTTTAAAAAAAAAATGTAAATTTGCACATATATATATATTTTTTTTTTTACCCCATATGTAACTGTGTTGTTTTTTATCGCACTGCTTTGCTTTATCTTGGCCAGGTCGCAGTTGTAAATGAGAACTTGTTCTCAACTGGCTTACCTGGTTAAATAAAGGTGAAATAAATAAATACAATATTCTCCCCCCACATACAATGGAGCAGTTTCCTTCAACAGCATTCTAATGGTATGGCTCCCGATATGTTCCTAGCTGAACGTGCCCTGGACACCATGAACTTCGACGTCATCAAGGGGAGACCTCTGCGCATCATGTGGTCTCAGCGCGACCCTTCCCTGAGGAAGAGTGGGGTGGGCAACATCTTCATCAAGAACTTGGACAAGTCCATTGACAACAAGGCCCTCTACGACACCTTCTCTGCCTTCGGCAACATCCTCTCCTGCAAGGTAGGCTGAGAGATGGTTCTGGCCGTGTGGCTGCCATATGCTGTGTTGTTCAGCATGCCGAAACAATGCAGTGGTGTTGGTTGAAGTCTGTGTTGAATTGAGTCTGTTTTGATATGCATGATGTTTTTAAAAAAACAATTGCCTGTGCTCTTTAATGTCCTTTCTCCAAGGTGGTTTGTGATGAGAATGGCTCAAAGGGCTATGGCTTTGTGCACTTTGAGACCCAGGAGGCTGCTGAAAGAGCCATTGAGAAAATGAACGGCATGTTGCTCAATGACAGAAAAGTGTAAGTGTGATCAAGTCCACCTTTACCAACTTGGACATATTAAATAATAGATGGGTCCAACGTTAGTGCAGCAATAACTCAAACGTACAGAGATGTAACCGAGTTGTAAAAGGGAACTGGTTTTCATTTAACTCCTGGTTCAAGAATGGTTAAATAATAGCAGGATTTGTTTTTGTGTGAGTTCTAACTTTAATCTTACTAACTCAGGTTTTTCTCAAGTCAACTAATATAGAACGGTTGCTCTGTATCCTTGTGCTTGTCTACTCACTGCCTTGTCAAACTCAATACTCTTCCCTGGGGTTTAGTCTAGATGGTGGTTAATGTAGATGTAACCAACGTTACCAAGCTCGTGTTTCTCCCCCCCCCCCTCTACAGATCGGTAGCCTTTTCTACACCACTGTTCAACTGACAATATTATTTTATTAACACACACACACAACAGGTTCGTCGGACGCTTCAAATCCCGCAAAGAGCGCGAGGCCGAGCTTGGAGCCAGAGCCAGAGAGTTCACCAATGTGTACATCAAGAACTTTGGAGAAGATATGGATGATGAGAAGCTGAGGGAGCTGTTTGGGAAATATGGTAAGTGTCTGCCACGTGTCGTGTGTCACCCACAGGGATGTATTCACTAGGACGCTACCAGGACGAAGCGGGGTGGGGGCCTACCTCGTGATGTCCAATAAGAAATGTTTTGTCAAATGTAATGAATGAGTCCAGGCCCAGATGTGTTGATAGTTCCTCTTGTAGTAAATGTTGGTTCCGTAGAATTAGAATTTGATGCCGTTTTGTGTTGGACTCTATCGTTCCGGGACCGGCCCTGAGCATCAGGGTGATGACGGACGACAGCGGGAAGTCCAGAGGGTTCGGCTTCGTCAGCTTTGAGAGGCATGAGGATGCTCAGAGGGTGAGTTGGGCCATACGTTTCCTTATCATCACTGTCTGGATGTTCAAAAGGGCTGAGTGTCCTGGAGAACAGGGTTTCTGACCTCAATGGGACCACCTGGATCCGTATATTCTCTCCTCAGGCTGTAGATGAGATGAACGGGAAGGATTTTAACGGCCGTCAGGTCTACGTGGGCCGCGCCCAGAAGAAAGGAGAGCGCCAGACGGAGTTGAAACGCAAGTTTGAACAGATGAAACAGGACCGCATGACCCGCTACCAGGGGGTCAACCTGTACGTCAAGAATCTGGACGATGGCCTCGACGATGAGCGTCTAAGGAAGGAGTTCTCTCCCTTCGGTACCATCACCAGTGCCAAGGTAACCTCCCTGAGTCAACGTCACCCTCTGATTGAACATTACCTGGAGATGTCAGGAGAAACTTGGGGGATTACAAATGTAGAATTGCATTGTTAACTTACAACTGTATTAGCACAGTGTGAGAAATGAACTCCACTATATCAGTTGTCTGGGGAGAGAGAGAACTGTGGTGTTAAGCTTATTGCCTGCTCTGCATAGCAGAGATTCTACACCCGCTGTCATTCAGGTTCAGATAACACTTTAAAAACCACTGTGGATCTAATGTACCTCTCTCTATAGGTGATGATGGAGGGTGGCCGCAGCAAGGGCTTCGGCTTCGTGTGCTTCTCCTCTCCCGAGGAGGCCACCAAGGCTGTGACGGAGATGAACGGGCGCATCGTGGCCACCAAGCCGCTGTACGTGGCGCTGGCTCAGAGGAAAGAGGAGCGCCAGGCTCACCTCACCAACCAGTACATGCAGAGGATGGCCACCGTCCGGCCCGTACCCAACCCAGTCCTCAACCCCTACCAGCCTGCCCCTCCCTCTGGGTACTTCATGGCTGCCATCCCCCAGACTCAGAACCGTGCCGCCTACTACTCCACCAACCAGCTGGCTCAGCTGAGACCAGGCCCACGCTGGGCCACCCAGGGTGTCAGACCACAGCGTAACTATCTGCATAGTTGACATTTTAGAATTTAACTGCTCGTTTGGTGTGTCAACAGTTCCACTGGAGACTAGAACCTAATTCTCCATCCAGGAAGTTGTTAGATTTTGAATGGTTCCCTTCTACTTCCAGATTTCCAGAACATGCCCAACGCCATGCGTCCGTCCGCCCCCAGACCCCAGACCTTTGGCGCCATGAGGCCCTCGTCCTCTCAGGTGCCACGCATGATGGCCGGCCAGAGAATGGGTGAGTTTAGCTGGTAACCCAGCCCTGCACATAGCTTGGGGATTTTCACATCCACCTCTCATCTTGCTACCATTTACCTGATTATACTGTCTGTTAAAGGATTTTTAAGCCTTGAGACAATTGAGACATGGATTGTGTGTGTGTGCCATTCAGAGGGTGAATGGGAAAGACTAAATATTTAAGAGTCTTTGAACAGGGGTATGGTAGTAGGTGCCAGGCGCACCGGTTTGTGTCAAGAACTGCAACGCTGCTGGGCTTTTCACGCTCAACAGTTTCCCGTGTGAATCACGAATGGTCCACCACCCAAAGGACATCCAGCCAACTGGACACAACTGTGGGAAGCATCGGAGTCAACATGGGCCAGCATCCCTGTGGAACGCTTTCGACACCTTGTAGAGTCCATGCACCGACGAATTGAGGCTGTTCTGAGTGTAAAAGGCGGGCGCAACTCTATATTAGGGTGGTGTTCCTAATGTTTTGTACAACTCAGTATGTCTTGAAAATATGAATCTCTCTTGGATGTTGAGCGACTTCCTCCTCTCTCTCCTCAGCCACCCAGGCCCTGGGCCAGCGTCCTGCCGGGGCGGCGGCTGCATCCCCGGTGAGGATGCCCCAGTACAAGTATGCAGCAGGTGTGAGGAACCCCCAGCAGCACATGGCCAGCCAGCCCCAGGTGATGCAGCAGCCGGCTGTCCACGTCCAGGGGCAGGAGCCTCTGACTGCCTCCATGCTGGCCGCTGCTCCTCCCCAGGAACAGAAGCAGATGTTGGGTGAGTCTAAAGTCCCCCTCTTCTCTTTTTACTGGCCTTTCCGATCTCCAGCTCCTTCAGTTAAAGGTGCTACACGTTGAATTTATTAGAATTTGTGCGTTGTAATTTCAGAGAATGTCCATAATACATCTGCAGTAATAGTGGAATGATAAGTGTTTCACAATGTTACTTTCCCGGCAGTGTTGTGATTGGCTGTGATATTCGCCAATTGATTTCTCCACGCCACTTCCTGGTTGCTAAAATTCGAATAGTTAGCCTAATTTCAATTTATGTGACAAAACAAGCAGTCATTGTGTAGAGAATCATTGTACCGCTGTGAAATATATATTTCCCATAACCAAACGTATTGTATTTTCAGCTGTTTGAAGCTGGTGTACAAAACCACAAGTAAAAGACGCAAAAACTAAACTTCATAACGGGAGGCACAGAACAGATCTACCGCTTCTTAGACTGGCTTTCAATGAGAATCACAGATCTATAACTCATATTTCTATATGAATGTTTGCGAGTCACCCAAAAAGTTGCGTATTGCAGCTTTATAAGACGATCAACATTTAGGTGCTCTTTGTCAATGATGTTTTCAGTAGAAATGTCTGAACATATGAATTTCAGTGATTCTTATTTTTTGACTGAGACAAGACCCCCCCCCCAACCTATTACATAAATGGCTGGTGATCCTCTTTCTGTGTCTGGGTCTTTTCCTGATGGTGGATTCTCTCCCCCCCACTCCCTCTGCAGGTGAGCGCCTGTTCCCCCTCATCCAGAACATGCACCCCAGCCTGGCTGGAAAGATCACTGGCATGCTGTTGGAGATAGACAACTCTGAGCTGCTCCACATGCTGGAGTCTCCCGAGTCTCTCCGATCCAAGGTGGATGAGGCTGTTGCAGTGCTGCAGGCCCACCAGGCCAAGGAGTCCGCCCAGAAGCCCACCAACCCTGCTGGAGTCCCCAGCTAAGAACTGGTAAGAACCACTTAGAATGTAAATGTTGTATTGTTTAAGCTGTTAAAATGTTACATCGATGTTAGTATGCTACTAATGGTCATGTGTTTTTTGTTTCAGAGACGGAAATCCTTAACTTGCTTCACCGAAGAAAATTTTAGAAAAAATTTAAACATGGAAAAAAACGGAAAACTCTGAAAACATCGCAAAATGATAAAGTCTTTCTTTACAAAAATGAATACATGTTCTGCCAGGTCTAGAGAAGATGAAGCTAGTCCTTGTTATTAAAAGTACAAAAGTTGACAAAAAAATTGCAAAGCTATCAATTAATTGAAAACGTTTGACAAATGTGACCACAACATTCCATTGTTCTATTTCCTCTTCCTGTCAGTACTCAGAATATCAGCTGTTCAGAGATAACAGATAGCTGACTACTTTGAAAAGTCATTTGGATTGAAAACTGCTTAATAAAGCGATCAAACACTTAAAATGGCTGCCTTTTCCTTGAGGTAGTGCATGAACATTCATCAAACCTCTGTAGATTAGTGGATGGCGTTCACGTTATAATAATCTACTGAAAGGCAGAAGTATTAAGATTATGAGCAATAGTGTTTTCCCACTTTAGTGCACTGTATTAGTTCATTGAAACACTGAATTGTACTTTGTGAAAATGGTTATTGCAGAGCACTAGCATGGAGTGGCAGGAGCTGAAGTCATCCACTAGGTGGCACTGTAGTTTACTGAAATAATGGAGCTGAATGTGGTGTGCATCTCCAGTTTAGAGATATCCCATCATCTCTGATCACCAGTCGCTTTACGACCTCCCAAATATGGTCTCAGTGGTCTTCTCTGTAAACTAATGAGTGTATTCTTCAGAGATGACCAGCGACGTTAAAGGCAGAGGAATGACTAGGCAGCCAGTAATCTTACATCTGTGACCCTCACTCCAGTGCTGTGTGTAGTAGACCAGGCCATGTGATTAGAGGCATTCATAAAAGCTAGGACCGCCTTGCATAATTCACTACCAAGCCCCAGTGTAGCAGTGCATTTTATTTTTTTGGACTACGATACGTGTAATTTAATTCTAAAGGGTGGCAGTAATATGCCAATATATTTGGTGTTCGTAGGATGTGTTACCAAACCAAACAGGAGAGTCACAACTGGCAGATACTGAACAGAGTTGGTTAGTTTCCAGAACTCCCAGTGAGCATCCAGAAAAAGCTGCTTTTTTTTCTGGCTTTTCCTCAACCAGTCCAGACTGTCCAACTGAACTCTGTCCTTGACCTCTCTTGGTTCTGTAATGGTTTATATTCTACCGTAGTGTCATCTTGTCTGTTTGCAGATTATTCAGCCAGTGCTACGCAGTATACCAGTCATACAGAATGGCTCTATTCTCTAGTATTAGCTAGTACAGTGAGGGAAAAAGTATTTGATCCCCTGCTGATTTTGTACATTTGCCAACTGACAAAGAAATGATCAGTCTATAATTTTAATGGTAGGTTTATTTGAACAGTGAGAGACAGAATATAAATTTTAAAAATCCAGAAAAACACATGTCAAAAATGTTATAAATTGATTTGCATTTTAATGAGGGAAATAAGTATTTGACCCCCTCTCAATCAGAAAGATTTCTGGCTCCCAGGTGTCTTTTTATACAGGTAACGAGCAGAGATTAGGAGCACACTTAAAGGGAGTGCTCCTAATCTCAGTTTGTTACCTGTATAAAAGACACCTGTCCACAGAAGCAATCAATCAATCAGATTCCAAACTCTCCACCATGGCCAAGACCAAAGAGCTCTCCAAGGATGTCAGGGACAAGATTGTAGACCTACACAAGGCTGGAATGGGCTACAAGACCATTGCCAAGCAGCTTGGTGAGAAGGTGACAACAGTTGGTGCGATTATTCGCAAATGGAAGAAACACAAAATAACTGTCAATCTCCCTTGGCCTGGGGCTCCATGCAAGATCTCACCTCGTGGAGTTGCAATGATCATGAGAACGGTGAGGAATCAGCCCAGAACTACACGGGGGGGATCTTGTCAATGATCTCAAGGCAGCTGGGACCATAGTCACCAAGAAAACAATTGGTAACACACTACGCCGTGAAGGACTGAAATCCTGCAGCGCCCGCAAGGTCCCCCTGCTCAAGAAAGCGCATATACAGGCCCGTCTGAAGTTTGCCAATGAACATCTGAATGATTCAGAGGAGAACTGGGTGAAAGTGTTGTGGTCGGATGAGACCAAAATCGAGCTCTTTGGCGTCAACTCAACTCGCCGTGTTTGGAGGAGGAGGAATGCTGCCTATGACCCCAAGAACACCATCCCCACCGTCAAACATGGAGGTGGAAACATTATGCTTTGGGGGTGTTTTTCTGCTAAGGGGACAGGACAACTTCACTGCATCAAAGGGACGATGGACGAGGCCATGTACCGTCAAATCTTGGGTGAGAACCTCCTTCCCTCAGCCAGGGCATTGAAAATGGGTCGTGGATGGGTATTCCAGCATGACAATGACCCAAAACACACGGCCAAGGCAACAAAGGAGTGGCTCAAGAAGAAGCACATTAAGGTCCTGGAGTTGCCTAGCCAGTCTCCAGACCTTAATCCCATAGAAAATATGTGGAGGGAGCTGAAGGTTAGAGTTGCCAAACGTCAGCCTCGAAACCTTAATGACTTGGAGAAGATCTGCAAAGAGGAGTGGGACAAAATCCGTCCTGAGATGTGTGCAAACCTGGTGGCCAACTACAAGAAACGTCTGACCTCTGTGATTGCCAACAAGGGTTTTGTCACCAAGTACTAAGTCATGTTTTGCAGAGGGGTCAAATACTTTTTCATACAGAATGGCTCTATTCTCTAGTATTTGCTAGTATACCAGTCATACAGAATGGCTCTATTATCTAGTATTATCTAGTATACCAGTCATATAGAATGGTCCTATTCTCTAATATTTGCTAGTATACATTCTGTGTTACATCATTCAACCCAAATAATCAAAACCCAAATCGAAAACCATGATTTTTTTTTTCTTTCATCTAACTGAAACTGAAACGGACCTCAAAAAGCACCAATCGCTCAGCACTGTCGGAGGCATGGACTCTACAAGGTGTCGAAAGCGTTCCACAGGGATGCTGGCCCATGTCTACTCCAATGCTTCCCACAGTTGTGTCAAGTTGGCTGGATGTCCTTTGGGTGGAGGACCATTCTTGATACACACGGGAAACTGTTGAGCGTGAAAAACCCAGCAGCGTTGCTGCTCTTGACACAAACCGGTGCGCCTGGCACCTACTACCGTACCCCGTTCAAAGACTCTTAAATATTTTGTCTTGCCCATTCACCCTTTGAATGGCACACATACACAATCCATGTCACAATTGTCTCTAGGCTTAAAAATCCTTCTTTAACCTGTCTCCTCCCCTTCATCTACACTGATTGAAGTGGATTTAACAGGTGACATCAATAAAGTATCATAGCTTCCACCTGGATTCACCTGGTCAGTCTATGTCATGGAAAGAGCAGGTGCTCCTAATGTTTTGTGTACTCAGTGTATATTTAAGCAATGAGGCCCGGGGGTGTGTGGTATATTGCCAATATACCATGGCTAAGGGCTGTTCTTATGCACGACGCAACACGGAGTTCTTGGATACATCCCTTAGCCGTGGTATATTGGCCATTTATCAAACCCCCGAGGTGCCTTATTGCTATTATAAACTGGTTACCAACATAAATAGAACAGTAAACAAGTAGTTTTGAGTCATACCCATGGTATATTGTCTGATATACCGTGGCTGTCAGCCAATCAGCATCCAGGACCCAAACTAGCCGGTTTATAATTATACTTATAAACTGGGTGGTTCGAGCCCTGAATGCTGATTGGCTGACAGCCATGGTATATCAGACAATATACCATGGGTCATTTATTTGTACTGCTCTAATTACGTTGGCAACCAGTTTATAATAGCAATAAGGCACCTCGGGGGTTTGTGATAAATGGCCAATATACCACGGCTAAGGGCTGTGTACAGGCACTCCGCGTTGTGTCGTTCGTAAGAACAGCCCTTAGCCGTGGTATATTGGCCACATACCACACCTCCTCTGGCATTATTGCTTAAATATATGGTTCTGCTTTTTTTTCAAGTTTTTTTTTTGATCAAACGTGAGATTGTGAAATTTTCTCTGGTGTTTACAGAACAACTGGTGCTGTGAGATCAGGAAATCAGGATTCAATGTTGCTGTGAGATTAGGATATCAGGACCTGCTTAGAGAAAGCAATTGTAACAGTAGAGCAAAGGATCGCAATATATATATAGGAAAATGAATGGCTGCAGTGTTGCCATTATAATGAGAACTTGATGCATGGAATGCTAAGGCATAAATGTATGATAGCGTGTATTCATATTTTAGCTAATGGAGATCCTAATAAAATACTAAACTTTTACTTTCAGCTAGAAAACTCAACAACAGTAAACTCAGTTTATTCCAGGTCAGTTATTATAAAGATATTACTGACTTGACTGAGCCGCAAGTTGACACCAGGGAATCCTCTCTCCTCTCCACTTCTAACTCCTGGGTTTTTGGCCTTTGACAGACAGGCCTGTCAGATTTATGTCTGTAACATGGGCAACCAAATTCCTTGAAGCCTGAAAGTTTCCAAAAGCATCTCTCAACTCTGACAGTTTTGAGAAACGTGAATAATGTAAACCATGGTAGGTGCAATGAAAGGACTCTTTTGTAGACTGTAACAGTAACATAGAGGAGTTCTGGATCGTTCTGTGTAAATGACACTTTAACACTGTGTGTATTTAAAATGACCATGACTATTGTCGTAGTAAATATATAATGTTATAGCTTGGTCTGACTAAAATCTTGTGCATGACCCATCTTGTGTTGGGCCTTTGTATTTAATACAATGCACAAAGACTTCTATCTTGTCGGCCTTATCAGCAGGTGGCTATGGACAACACCCACGCCATAGGTCTCTCAGTTCTCCCAACTCAGGAGTTTTTGCTCTGAGGACATACACACACACCCCCATACACACACACACACACATCATCATTGTTAAACATACACACACACATACACACACACACACACACACATACACACACGCACACACACACACACATCATCATTGTTAAACATACACACACATACACACACACACACACACATACACACACGCACACACACACACACACACACACATCATCATTGTTAAGCACACACACACACAAAAACCCCCTTCTCTTAGGCTAACATCTGAAGACAGAGAACCCGACTCAGAGCCAATGCAATGGAGGTGACCTCGACCAACTCATCAGGACCAATCAGAAGATCAGAACTACTAGAATCAACCTACTTTATTTTATTGTATAAAATGTCAGCACACAATGTTTAGGGGCTCTCGCTCTCAGATATCTCCCTACGAGATTGACGAACGGGTCCGTGCACGCTATTTACAGATATCTTTACCTCTGAATAAACTGCCTTATATTATACAATTATCCACCTTGTCCGAAAGTCTCTACTTGGTCTCCGTTCTCCAGTAAACTTGTGATCATCAACACTATTACAACGTTAGCTTGTATAGGACTTTGCATGATTGATGGTAAGGGTATGACTTATTTTTCATATGAAAGTCAACATCTCGTAATGCCATCCTCCATACTTTTACGACGACTGGTCGAGATCTCGCGAGAAGATTTGAACTTAGTGTTTGGAAGAGAACGCGACGCGAGACCGAACAACGAAGCGAGAAGTCTTTTGATCCGCACAGAGAGGAAGAAGGTGGGACCGACGGACGAGGTGGAAGACAGAAAGAAAAGTATATCAACGAAGGATTTCTCGGCGGCTTGTTGACAAGAAAGAACGTTATTTTGTTGACCAGGACAAACGGCATTACAGTTGGTAAACGGTACGTTAATAATACTTGAAGGCGTTTCTAGGCTTGCTGTCGTTCTGAACATTCCATCCAGTTGCTAACGTAGCTAGCTAGCTAGCTAAACATCCATCTGGCCGATTATTCTCTGTCTGCCTCTCGCAGGGACAGTGTTTACATTTTACAGATATGCAACACAACCATCAATACCCTATTTGTATCTCCATTGGGGTTAGTTATAGAAATCTTTGGTCAGACGGTGGATTTAAATTGTTATGAAACAAGCGATTGGCATGACTCTACAGTAATACCATTTTGGGGGGCATATGCTGTGTCCCTAGAAAATAAATCGGCCAGTTAATAATTGTTGCGACTATGGTTTTTAACTCTGCCACTCTAGCATGTTTTTGGGGCACAGTTGATGGCGCGCTGGGCTTCATTACATGGGTGTCAAAGGTGAACGGACGTTGCATCCACTAATTAACCTGTGTTCTTGGCCGGTGAACTCGTCCCTGTAACAGTATGTTTGTACTAGCACTTGTATTCCGCCATGCTAGCTTTCGCCCTCATGTTGGTGGTATCTAACCCATTCATAGACGCTAACTACACTACATCGCCAAAAGTATGTGGACATCTCATCCCAAAATCATGGGCATTAATATGGAGGTGGTCCCCCCCCCCCCTTTACTGCTATAACAGCCTCCATTCTTCTGGGAAGGCTTTCCACTAGATGTTGGAACATTGCTGCGGGGACTGGCATCCATTCAGCCACAAGAGCATTAGTGAGGTTGGGCACTGATGTTGGGCGATTAGGCCTGGCTCGCAGTCGGTGTTCCAATTCATCCCAAAGGTGTTCAATGGGGTTGAGGTCAGGGCTCTGTGCAGGCCAGTCAAGTTCTTCCACACCGATCTCGACAAACCATTTCTGTATGGACCTCGCTTTGTGCACAGGGGCATTGTCAAACAGGAAAGGGCCTTCCACAAACTGTTGCCACAAACTTGGAAGCATAGAATCGTGTAGAATGTCATTGTATGCTGTAACGTTAAGATTTCCCTTCACTGGAACTAAGGGGCCTAGCCCGGACCATGAAAAACAGCCCCAGACCATTATTCCTCCTCCACCAGGGCTCTACAGTGCCACCATTTTACTCGCATATGCTCCTAAATATTTTGCGGGTGTGACCTGGATTTAAAATGAAATATTTTTAATTGTGCTCCTTAATTTCTTCGTGTACGCCTACATTTTTCAATTTAGGCACGTGCTCCTTGTAAAAAAAGGTCAGTGTAGAGCCCTGTCCTAAACCCTGTATTTTGTAATTGCATTTGACATTTTAGTCATTTAGCAGACGCTCTTATCCAGAGCAACTTACAGTTAGTGAGTGCATACATTTTCATACTCCTCCCCCCCCCCCCCCCCCCAACCCTGGCGTTGCAAGCGCCATGCTCTACCAACTGAGCTACAGGAGACCTGTCCTAAACCCTGTATTTTGTAATTGCTGGCAAATATTATCATTAAAGGGGCAATCTGCAGTTACTACATCACGTTTTGGACTTATAAATGCCCCGTGAGCTTAGTTCAACTGTTAATCCTGTAATTATCACATGAACTGTGTTTTCTGGTCCTTGTGTTTGACAACCCTTATCACTTTACTGTTTGTTTTTCTTTACACAGACTGAGCGCAGGGATACTGTATCTCAAATCAAATCACATTTTGTTGGTCACATACACGTGTTTAGCAGATGTGATAGCGGGTGTAGTGAAATGTTTGTGTTTCTAGCTCCGACAGTGCAGTAATTTCTAACAAGTAATATCTGACAATGTCACATCATATACCCAATACACACACATCTAAGTAAAGCAAAGGAATTGAGAATATATCAATATATGGACGAGCAATGTCTGAGTGGCATAGACTAAGATACAGTATATTCAGTTGAAGTCGGAAGTTTACATACACTTAGGTTGGAGTCATTAAAACTATGTTTTTCAACCACTCCACAAATTTCTTGTTAACAAACTATAGTTTGGCAAGTCGGTTAGGACATCTACTTTGTGCATGACACAAGTAATTTTTCCAACAATTGTTTACAGACAGATTATTTCACTTATAATTCACTGTATCACAATTCCAGTGGGTCAGAAGTTTACATACACTAAGTTGACTGTGCCTTTAAACAGCTTGGAACATTTCAGAAAAGAATGTCATGGCTTTAGAAGGTTCTGATAGGCTAATTGACATCATTTGAGTCAATTGGAGGTGTACCTGTGGATATATTTCAAGGCCTACCTTCAAACTCAGTGCCTCTTTGCTTGACAAAATGGGAAAATCAAAATAAATCAGCCAAGACCTCAGAAAAAAAATTGTAGACCTCCACAAGTCTGGTTCATCCTTGGGAGCAATTTCCAAATGCCTGAAGGTACCACATTCCTCTGTACAAACAATAGTACGCAAGTATAAACACCATGGGACCACGCAGCCGTCATACTGCTCAGAAGGAGACGCGTTCTGTCTCCTAGAGATTAACATACTTTGGTGTGAAAAGTGCAAATCAATCCCAGAACAACAGCAAAGGACCTTGTGAAGATGCTGGATGAAACAGGTACAAAAGTATCTATATCCACAGTAAAACAAGTCCTATATCGGCATAACCTGAAATGCCATTCAGCAAGGAAGAAGCCACTGCTCCAAAACCGCCATAAAAAAGCCAGACTACGGTTTGCAACTGCACATGGGGACAAAGATCGTACATTTTTAAGAAATGTCCTCTGGTCTGATGAAACAAAAATAGAAATGTTTGGCCATAATGACCATCGTTAGGTTTGGAGGAAAAAGGGGGAAGCTTGCAAGCTGAAGAACACCATCCCAACCGTGAAGCACGGGGGTGGCAGCATCATGCTGTGGGGGTGCTTTGCTGCAGGAGGAACTGGTGCACTTCACAAAATAGATGGCATCATGAGGAAGGAAAATGATGTGGATATATTGAAGCAACATCTCAAGACATCAGTCAAGAAGTTAAATCTTGGTCGCAAATGGGTCTTCCAAATGGACAATGACCCCAAGCATAATTCCAAAGTTGTGGCAAAATGGCTTAAGGACAAAAAAGTCAAGGTATTGGAGTGGCCATCACAAAGCCCTGACCTCAATCCTATAAAAAAATCTGTGGGTAGAACTGAAAAAGCGTGTGCGAGCAAGGAGGCCTACAAACCTGGCTCTGTCTGGAGGAATGGGCCAAAATTCACCCAACTTATTGTGGGAAGCTTGTGGAAGGCAACCTGAAACGTTTGACCCAAGTTAAACAATTTAAAGGCAATGCTACCAAATACTAATTGAGTGTATGTAAACTTCTGACCCACTGGGAATGTGATGAAAGAAATAAAAGCTGAAATAAATCATTATCTCTACTATTATTCTGACATTTCACATTCTTAAAATAAAGTGGTGATCCTAACTGACCTAAGACAAGGAATTTTTACTTGGATTAAATGTCAGGAATTGTGAAAAACTGAGTTTAAATGTATTTGGCTAAGGTGTATGTAAACTTCCGACTTCAACTATACATATGAGATGAGTAATGCAAGATATGTAAACATTATTAAAGTGACTAGTGTTCCATTTATTAAAGTGGCCAGTGATTTTATAATCTATGTATATAGGCAGCAGCCTCTAATGTGCTAGTGAAGGCTATTTAACAGTCTGATGGCCTTGAGATGGAAGCTGTTTTTCAGTCTCTTGGTCCCAGCTTTGATGCACCTGTACTGACCTCGCCTTCTGGATGATAGCAGGGTGAACAGGCCGTGGCTTGGGTGGTTGATGTCCTTGATGATCTTTTTGGTCTTCCTGTGACATCGGGTACTGTAGGTGTCCTGGAGGGCAGGTAGTTTGCCCCCGGTGATGCGTTGGGCAGACCGCACCACCCTCTGGAGAGCCCTGCGGTTGCGGGCAGTGCAGTTGCCATACCAGGCGTTGATACAGCCCGACAGGATGCTCTCAATTTTGCATCTGTAAAAGTTTGAGGATTTTAGGTGTCAAGCAAAATTTCTTCAGCCTCCTGAGGTTGAAGAGGTGCTGTTGGGCCTTCTTCACCACACTGTCTGCGTGGGTGGACCATTTCAGATCGTCAGTGATGTGTATGCCGAGGAACTTAAGCTTTCCACCTGCTCCACAGCGGTCCCGTCGATGTGGACAGAAGCGTGCTCCTCCTGCTTTTTCCTGAAGTCCACAATCATCTCCTTTGTTTTGTTGAGTGAGAGGTTATTGCCCTGGCACCACACTCCCAGAGCCCTCACCTCCTCCCTGTAGGCTGTCTCATCGTTGTTGGTAATCAAGCCTACTACTGTTGTCGTCTGCAAACTTGATGATTGAGTTGGTGGCGTGCTTGGCCATGCAGTCATGGGTGAACAGGGAGTACAGGAGGGGGCTGAGCACACACCCTTGTGGGGCCCCAGTGTTGAGGAAGTCCAGGACCTAGTTGCACAGGGCGGGGTTCAGACCCAGGGCCTCGAGCATAATGATGAGCTTGGAGGGTACTATGGTGTTGAATGCTGAGCTATAGTCAATGAACAGCATTCTTACATAGGTATTCCTCTTGTCCAGATGGGATATGGCAATGTGATGGCGATTGCATCGCCTGTGGATATATTGGGGCGGTAAGCAAATTGAAGTGGGTCTAGGGTGTCAGGTAAGGTAGAGGTGGTATGATCCTTGACTAGTCTCTCAGCACTATCATGATGATAGAAGTGAGTGCTACTTTCTTGGGTACAGGGACAATGGTGGCCATCTTGAAGCATGTGGGGACAGTAGACTGCGATTGGGAGAGATTGAATATGTCCGTAAACACACCAGCCAGCTGGTCTGCGCATGCTCTGAGGATGCGGCTAGGGATGCCATCTGGGCCGTCAGCCTTGCGAGGGTTAATACGCTTAAATGTCTTACTCACGTCGGCCATGGAGAAGGAGAGCCCACAGTCCTTGGTAGCGGACCGCTTCGGTGGCACTGTATCATCGTCAAAGCGGGCGATGAAGGTGTTTAGCGTGTCCGGAGGCAAGACGTCGGTGTCCGACGGGGCTGTTTTTCATTTTGTAGTCCGTGCTTGTCTGTAGACCCTGCCACATAAGTCTCGTGTCTGATCCGTTGAATTGCGACTCCACTTTGTCTCTGTATTGACGTTTTGCCTGTTTGATTGCCGACGGAGTGAATAGCTACACTATTTTTATTCTGCCATATTCCCAGTCACCTTGCCATGGTTAAATGCGGTGTTTCGCGCTTTCAGTTTTGTGCGAACGCTGCCGTCTATCCACGGTTTCTGGTTAGGGTAGGTTTTAATAGTCACAGTGGGTACAACATCTCCTATACACTTCCTGATAAACTCAGTCACCATATCAGGATATACGTCTATTATTCTCTGAAGCTACCCGGGAACATATCCCAGTCCGCGTGATCGAAACAATTCCGATTGGTCAGACCAGCGTTGAATAGTCCTTAGCACGGGTACTTCCTGTTTGAGTTTCTGCCTATAGGAAGGGAGGAGCAAAATGGAGTCGTGGTCAGATTTGCCGAAAGGAGGGCGGGGGAGAACCTTGTAGGCATCCCGGAAGTTGGAGTAGCAGTGGTCGAGTGTTTTAGCAGCACGAGTACAACAGTCGATGTGTTGATAGAACTTAGGCAGCCCTTTCCTCAAATTTGCTTTGTTAAAATCCCCAGCTTCAATAAATGCAGCCTCAGGATATGTGGTTTCCAGTTTGCATAAAGTCCAGTGTAGTTCCTTGAGGGCCAAAGTGTTATAACCAAAGAAAATTCTCTTCAGAGATAATACGGTCGGCATTTGATTGTGAGGTATTCTAGGTCGGGTGAACAAAAGGACTTGAGTTCCTGTATGTTATCACAATTAAACCATGAGTCGTTAATCATAAAATATACACCTCCGCCCTTCTGCTTCCCGGAGAGATATTTATTCCTGTCTGCGTGATGAACTAAGAACCCAACTGGCTGGACCGACTCGGAAAGTATATCCCGAGAGAGCCATGTTTCCGTGAAACAGAATATGTTACAATCCCTGATGTCTCTCTGGAAAGAATCCCTCGCCCTGAGCTCGTCAACTTTATTATCCAGAGATTGAACATTAGCGAGTAATATACTCAGAAGCGGTTGGGTGTGCACGCCTCCTAAGTCAGACTAGTATACCGCTCCGAGTACCTCTCCTCCGCCGGCGTTGTTTTGGGTCGGCCTCTGGAATCAGTTCAATTGCCCTGGGGGGTGCGAACAAAGGATCCGCTTCGGGAAAGTCATATTCCTGGTGATAATGCTGGTAGTGCTGGTGAGTTACCGCCGCTCTGATATCCAATAGTTCTTCCCGGCTGTATGTAATAACACAAAATAAAATCTGCCCTAATAACGTATGAAATAATACATAAACAAAATAATGCAAAGTTCCCTAAGAGCTAGAAGCAAGGCAGCACTCTGTCGGCGCCATTTTCGATTACACATTAGGAAATCCTTCCCTTGGTACTAAGTACATAAGGTTTCTAGAAGAAGAGTTTGATAGCATTCAGTTCAGCGCCAGTGGCCAGTGTATGATTGGGGGCATCTGTTATCTATGTGTTTGTTAAGCAGGAGAAACTGGGGGACTGACATTCTGTTATTCAGCCAGCTCTGTGGAAACTGGGGGACTGACATTCTGTTATTCAGCCAGCTCTGTGGAAACTGGGGGACCTGACATTCTGTTATTCAGCCAGCTCTGTGGAAACTGGGGGACTGACATTCTGTTATTCAGCCAGCTCTGTGGAAACTGGGGGACTGAGTTTTCTGTTATTCAGCCAGCTCTGTGGAAACTGGGGGACTGACATTCTGTTATTCAGCCAGCTCTGTGGAAACTGGGGGACCGACATTCTGTTATTCAGCCAGCTCTGTGGAAACTGGGGGACCGACATTCTGTTATTCAGCCAGCTCTGTGGAAACTGGGGGACTGACATTCTGTTATTCAGCCAGCTCTGTGGAAACTGGGGGACTGACATTCTGTTATTCAGCCAGCTCTGTGGAAACTGGGGGACTGACATTCTGTTATTCAGCCAGCTCTGTGGAAACTGGGGGACTGACATTCTGTTATTCAGCCAGCTCTGTGGAAACTGGGGGACTGACATTCTGTTATTCAGCCAGCTCTGTGGAAACTGGGGGACTGACATTCTGTTATTCAGCCAGCTCTGTGGAAACTGGGGGACTGACATTCTGTTATTCAGCCAGCTCTGTGGAAAACATCTTAGGGAGAAGATGGTGTCTCACTGACTGACTGGCTGGAAAAGCCCAAATTCCTTACAGTTGGTGCATTTCCTTTGAGAATTTACCCCAGTGTTTTACCCAAAAGGCCACTTCCGCAGGCTGGCACCCGTGTCTCACTGGGCCGTGGCTCTGGGTACCTTTCAGCTGGCATTTACATAACAATGGCTAACTGTGAACTTTAACACCTTCTCACAGAGGTTGTTGATTCTGCTCCACACAAGTCTTTAGTGTCGCACACCTCCTCCATACACAATTAATTACATTTTAACTGGACAATATTCATATTTACATTGATTGTTTTGTAGGGAAAAAAATAATACCTTTGCGCAATCTCAGTATGGACCAGTATAAAAAAGAAAGAAAAATAAGTGAATGTATGCATCACTACTGTAAGTCACTCTGGATTCGAGCGTTTGCCTGATGACTAAAATGTAAATGTTGTTATCACTTTTGAACAGTCAGCAGGCTACAGTTGTTGGCCCCTATAAAATTGGTTCCGCCTAATTGAAGATGCAATGGAAATGCAAATATAAAATCACTGTGCTCCGTTTGGCATATAAACAGCATGATTGGATAGCTTTTTATTTTTTCCAAAAAAATGTACCTGATTTTTGTCTGACAGTAGTTTCAGAGGAAAATGCAACTGCATGTGGGTTTTTTGACAAAGCTGCCTTATTCCAGCCATCTCTGCTGTCCCTTTTGGTTTACACCTGGTCATAAGAGGACAGGGCAGCACTTCACAGCTCAGTGTGTAAAATACTCACTTAATCTCCTAACCATGATGTGTTGAGATTAAACAGGTTCTTTATATAGGGGTGCTAGGGCCCAAGCAAGCTGCTGCAAGTTTATCTGCCTGGATGTTTGTCATTAAACGGCTCTAAATGTGTCCAAACCAGCACAGTGCTGCCTGCCTGGTTACATTTACATTTTAGTCATTTAGCAGACGCTCTTATCCAGAGCGACTTACAGTTAGTGAATACATATATTTTTTTTATACTGGCCCCCCGTGGGAATCGAACCCACAACCCTGGCGTTGCAAACGCCATGCTCTATCAACTGAGCTACATCCCTGCCGGCCATTCCCTCCCCTACCCTGGACGACGCTGGGCCAATTGTGCGCCGCCCATGAGTCTCCCGGTCGCGGCCGGCTGCGACAGAGCCTGGATTCGAACCAGGATCTCTAGTGGCACAGTTAGCACTGCAGTGCAGTGCCTTAGACCACTGCGCCACTCAGGAGTACTGGTTAGATGGCTGTTATCTCAAATCAACTCAAATCAAAATGTTCACATGCTTCACCTGTAAACAGCAGGTGTAGACTAACAGTGAAATGCTTATGGGTCCATTTTCAACAATGCAGAGTTAAAGATGAGACAAAATATAAGTAGTTACACCGTGAATAACATATAAAAATAAAGAGTAAAAATATATATCGGCAGTACCAGTACTGAGTCAATGTGCAGGGGTACCAGGTAATAACATGGCTATATACAGGAAGTAGCAGTACTGAGTGGATGTGCAGGGGTACCAGGTAATAACATGGCTATATACAGGGAGTACCAGTACTGAGTGGATGTGCAGGGGTACCAGGTAATAACATGGCTATATACAGGAAGTAGCAGTACTGAGTCGATGTGCAGGGGTACCAGGTAATAACATGGCTATATACAGGAAGTACCAGTACTGAGTCAATGTGCAGGGGTACCAGGTAATAACATGGCTATATACAGGAAGTAGCAGTACTGAGTCGATGTGCAGGGGTACCAGGTAATAACATGGCTATATACAGGAAGTAGCAGTACTGAGTGGATGTGCAGGGGTACCAGGTAATAACATGGCTATATACAGGAAGTAGCAGTACTGAGTGGATGTGCAGGGGTACCAGGTAATAACATGGCTATATACAGGAAGTACCAGTACTAAGTGGATGTGCAGGGGTACCAGGTAATAACATGGCTATATACAGGAAGTACCAGTACTAAGTGGATGTGCAGGGGTACCAGGTAATAACATGGCTATATACAGGAAGTACCAGTACTAAGTGGATGTGCAGGGGTACCAGGTAATAACATGGCTATATACAGGAAGTAGCAGTACTGAGTGGATGTGCAGGGGTACCAGGTAATAACATGGCTATATACAGGAAGTAGCAGTACTAAGTGGATGTGCAGGGGTACCAGGTAATAACATGGCTATATACAGGAAGTAGCAGTACTAAGTGGATGTGCAGGGGTACCAGGTAATAACATGGCTATATACAGGAAGTAGCAGTACTAAGTGGATGTGCAGGGGTACCAGGTCATTGAGGTAGCTATGTACTGTACATGTAGGTAGGGGTAAAGTGACTAACAGCACCGTATGTGGTGAAAGTGTGTGTAGAGTCCAGTGTGTGTGTGTGTGCATAGTATGTGCAAGAGAGTTAGTAAAAAAAGGTTAATGCAGGTATTCCGGACAGCCATTTGATTAGCGATTTAGCAGTCTTGTTTAGCAGTTCTTATGGCTTGGGGATAGAAGCTTCTCAGGGTCCAGACTTGGTGCATTGGTACCGCTTGCCATGCGGTAGCAGAGAGAACCATCTGTGGCTGCTTGGGAGGCTGGAGTCTGAAAATGTTTTGGTCCTTCCTCTGACGCCGCCTGGTATAGATGTCCTGGATGGCAGGGAGCTCGGCCCCAGCCCCTGGTATAGAGGTCCTGGATGGCAGGGAGCTCGGCCCCAGCCCCTGGTATAGAGGTCCTGGATGGCAGGGAGCTCGGCCCCAGCCCCTGGTATAGAGGTCCTGGATGGCAGGGAGCTCGGCCCCAGCCCCTGGTATAGAGGTCCTGGATGGCAGGGAGCTCGGCCCCAGCCCCTGGTATAGAGGTCCTGGATGGCAGGGAGCTCGGCCCCAGCCCCTGGTATACAGGTCCTGGATGGCAGGGAGCTCGGCCCCAGCCCCTGGTATAGAGGTCCTGGATGGCAGGGAGCTCGGCCCCAGCCCCTGGTATAGAGGTCCTGGATGGCAGGAAGCTCGGCCCCAGCCCCTGGTATAGAGGTCCTGGATGGCAGGAAGCTCGGCCCCAGCCCCTGGTATAGAGGTCCTGGATGGCAGGAAGCTCGGCCCCAGCCCCTGGTATAGAGGTCCTGGATGGCAGGAAGCTCGGCCCCAGCCCCTGGTATAGAGGTCCTGGATGGCAGGAAGCTCGGCCCCAGCCCCTGGTATAGAGGTCCTGGATGGCAGGGAGCTCGGCCCCCAGCCCCTGGTATAGAGGTCCTGGATGGCAGGGAGCTCGGCCCCAGCCCCTGGTATAGAGGTCCTGGATGGCAGGGAGCTCGGCCCCAGCCCCTGGTATAGAGGTCCTGGATGGCAGGGAGCTCGGCCCCAGCCCCTGGTATAGAGGTCCTGGATGGCAGGGAGCTCGGCCCCAGCCCCTGGTATAGAGGTCCTGGATGGCAGGGAGCTCGGCCCCAGCCCCTGGTATAGAGGTCCTGGATGGCAGGGAGCTCGGCCCCAGCCCCTGGTATAGAGGTCCTGGATGGCAGGAAGCTCGGCCCCAGCCCCTGGTATAGAGGTCCTGGATGGCAGGAAGCTCGGCCCCAGCCCCTGGTATAGAGGTCCTGGATGGCAGGAAGCTCGGCCCCAGCCCCTGGTATAGAGGTCCTGGATGGCAGGAAGCTCGGCCCCAGCCCCTGGTATAGAGGTCCTGGATGGCAGGGAGCTCGGCCCCAGCCCCTGGTATAGAGGTCCTGGATGGCAGGAAGCTCGGCCCCAGCCCCTGGTATAGAGGTCCTGGATGGCAGGGAGCTCGGCCCCAGCCCCTGGTATAGAGGTCCTGGATGGCAGGAAGCTCGGCCCCAGCCCCTGGTATAGAGGTCCTGGATGGCAGGGAGCTCGGCCCCAGTGATCTACTGGGCCTCAACCCGCTCCACTACAGCCCGTCGTTTCCTGTAGTTCACGAATAGCTCCTTTGTCTTACTGATGTTGAGGGAGAGGTTGTTGTTCTGGCACCACACTGCTAGGTCTCTGACCTCCTCCCTATCTGACCTCATCGTTGTGTCGTCGGCAAACATAATGATGGTGTTGGAGTCATGGGTGAACAGGGAGTACAGGAGTGGATTAAGCACGCACCCCTGAGAGGCCCCCGTGTTGAGGATCAGCATGGCGGATGTTGCCTACCCTCACCATCTGGGGGCTGCCCGTCAGGAAGTCCAGGATCCATTTTCAGAAGGAGATGTTCAGTCCCAGGGTCCTGAGCTTAGTGATGAGCTTCGAGGGCACTATGGTGTTAAACGCTGAGCTGTAGTCAATGAACAGCATTCTCACGTAGGTGTTACTTTTGTCCAGGTGGGAAAGGGCAGTGTGGAGCGCAATAGAGATTGCATCATCTGTGGATCTGTTGGGGCGGTTTGTGTGTTAGAGTGGGTCCAGGGTGTCTGGGATGATGGTGTTCATGTGAGCAGTGAGCAGCCTTTCAAAGCATTTCATGGCTACAGACGTCAGTGCTATGGGCCGATAGGCATTTAGACAGGTTACCTGTGGTCTGCTTGAAACGTAGGTATTACAGACAGGGTCAGGGAGAGGTGAATACACTTGCCAGCTGATCAGCGCATGCTCCGAGTACACGTCCTGGTAATCCGTCTTGCCTTGTGAATGTTGACCTGTTTAAAGGTCTTACTCACATCGGCTACTCAGAGCGTGATCACACAGTCGTCCGGAACAGCCTGTGCTCATGCGTGGTTCAGTGGTTCGTCTGAGAGATTTCTTATAAGCGTCCGAGTTGGTGTCCCGCTCCTTGAAAGATTCAGCTCTAGCCTTTTAGCTTATTGCGGATGTTGCCTGTAAATCCATGGCTTCTGTTTGGGATTATCGGCCAATATTAGCCTTTTTCTATCGGCATTTAATCCACCGAATAAGACCGATTTTATAAGAGGAGGAGAAAACGTGCTGGAAAAAGCAGTTCATAGAAATTGACATATTTCTTTGCAATTAATTATTTGTCCTGAAGAGGGCGCTCTTCACATGGCTATAAGCCTATGTTGCCATGGCGCAACAGCAAGGCTAGACACCCAACGCAACTGCACCAGTCGGAGTCCAGAGGAGAATGAACTAGCTGTTACTGCTTCTACGGTGAGTCCTGAGGAGATAGACGCTTGCCAGCTCAACCAAGTGCCAAAACCGCACCCTGACCATATACTGTTCGGTGAAGTGTCATGGTTGGGTGTCGTGACAAACAGTGGACGCTATGCCCAAATGTAAAGCAAGTGCCGTGCTAAGAACGTTCAACTCCGTGGTAACGTTAACGTTACGGCCCGTTAGTGAAGAACGTTCAACTCCGTGGTAACGTTACGGCCCGTTAGTGAAGAACGTTCAACTCCGTGGTAACGTTACGGCCCGTTAGTGAAGAACGTTCAACTCCGTGGTAACGTTAACGTTACGGCCCTTTAGTGAAGCCAGCGAAAACTGCTGTTTTTTATATTTGCTCTTTTGTGAAGGGTATTCCTCAAGCTCTGTCATTCAAATGTTTTCAGAGACACAAAAACAAAAACATAGGCGGTTATAAAGTAGCGCTTCATAGCTACGTTTTGATGTATGGGTTCATTGTCACTTGTCTGGGACTGGTCCCAATTCACATTTCACCACCCCCATTTCCATGACGAGTGCTAGCTAGCCAGCTAATAATAATAATATGCCATTTAGCAGACGCTTTTATCCAAAGCGACTTACAGTCATGTGTGCATACATTGTTATGTTTGGGTGGTCCCGGGGATCGAACCCACTACCCTGGCGTTACAAGCGCCGTGCTCTACCAATTTGAGCTACAGATGACCTCAACTAGCTGTGTGAGTGTACATGACGCCGTTCACTGAGGGTTAGTGCTAGCCGGGATCCTTGGGACGTCCCTACACTAAACCTTTACTCTAACCATAACCCTTACCTAACCCGAACCTTATCCCTGACCGTAACCATTTTAAATGTAAACTTCAATGGGGTGGGGACGTCCCAATGATTCCAGATAGCAAGGACCGTTCACTGAGGCAAGAGGCAGCGCTGTGCCAGCGGCAAATTTTGTGATTTGTAATGGTTTTCCTTTCAAGTGGCAACTACCAGAATAAAGTGTCTACAGCGCTACAACCAATGAAAACGTAGCTAAATATCAATACAGTGAGAATGTTTCCTATGTCGTTGTTTTCCTGCTGGCTAGCATGAGGCAGCTCAGTCTTCAGAGGCAAAGCTTTTGTTGGAATCGGTGCTGTTTATCCTCCTTTTCACTAGAGTAACACAGTTTTCCATTAACAAATTGTCTTTCTGGTGCTCCTAAATTCTTTCCTCAAATTTAAGAAATCAGTTTAATGACTATCTTTTTTAGGGTTGTTTTTAAGCACAATCCCATACAGCTATTAATAACCAATATATATGCCAATATTTTTTTAAATAATCGGAATCGGTATTGGATCCCAAAATCCCATATCGGTTGGGATATGTCGCTGTGGGGACGATGTAGTCGATGCACTTACTAATGAAGCCAGTGACTGATGTGGTAAAACTCCTCAATGCCATCGGATGAATCCCTGAACACAGTCTGTCCTAGCAAAAACAATCCTGTAGCTTAGCATCCGATTCATCGGAACATTTCCGAATTGAGCGTGTCACTGGTACTTCCTGTTTTGAGTTTTTGCTTGTAAGCAGGAATCAGGAGGGGATGGCGTTATAGTCAGATTTACCAAATCGAGGCAGAGCCATCTTGCCTGGCTGTCTATCATTAAACAGCTCTAAATGTGGTCAGGCCAGCACGGCGCTGCCTGCCTGGCGAGATGCCTGCCTGCTAGTCCAGATGAACCGTAGGGAACGTCTGGGTCAGCTCTGCACATTGAGTCCTAATCCACCTGGAGTCCTACATTATACAACAGAGAGGCAGTATTCACAAGGCCCAGTACTGTGGTCATTACAGCCATGTGGTGGGGCCTACCAGGGAGGCCCTGTCAGGTTTAAATGAACAGGGACACCCATTCTCTCTCCTGTTAATGTATAGACAGAGTGCAGCAGAGAGGAGGGAGTGTGTCCCACTGCCCTAACCCTCCTCCCTGTCTGTTCAGAGAGTCGGCCTGCACTTCCTGCTTCCCCTGGGCTGAGGATGAAAACGTCCACCATGTGTTAGTTTGGCAGCTGAAAGGTTGTCCTGTGACTGCGAGTGGCTGACTGACTGGTGGTGGCACTGTAGCTAAATTAGAACGAAACATTGTTTGGTGTTGCCAAAAGCATGTTTGTTTCCTAGCTTTTTAAAGGGGGCAGAGACGGCATCCTGTCAAAAGAACAAATGAAGTAGAGAGAATAAAGTTGTTTGAATTGAATTGAGGCCACTACATGAACCAGAATAGTAGTGCCCTTCTCATATCACATATCATATCTAAGCAGGCGTAGCCTAAGTCCACTCTCAGCACAAGGTCCTGGCCTGTAGTAGAGGTTTTGGGAGTGGACACGTTGTTTGCAGAGCGCACAACCCAGGCTACACAACCCAGGCTACACAACCCAGGCTACACTTGTGTTTTGGTTTATTTCATTCCATTTACAAGTTGTCAATTTATTCATTGTCTTTTGTTTGGAGAACTCCTGTCAATCTTGAGTAAGGACACGCACCTGATTACGCATATAACTAAGCCTAGGCTACCTGGCCTGCGCGTAAAGGTAGGCTTATTTGGGGATCTGATGCTATTTCTGATTGTCTTAACTCACCATCACTGTGGAGCTTCTCAAAGTCATTTTTTTCTTCACCTCGAAAAGCAAGTAAACAAAGTCTGTTTTTACATCCATTGAGAATGACAATAGTTCCTCAACGTAGCCTGTTTGAAAAATCTTTCCAGCTCTCTCCCTTTCGATAACCACTCAGCATGAAAGGGGAAAAAATTTAATGCTCTAAAACCGGTCCTACGAGGTCCTACAGCTGTGTCTGTCTGGGCCCAGAATATTTTATACAATGTTGCAAGTTTGCTAGCATGAGCTTCAGGCCAGACCCAAGTTAATTGTTGATACAATGATTTAAAGTTCCTTGCAGACAGGCAATGCATAAGCCAACGTGATTTATAGGATATTTATTTTTATCAGGATATTTTCTACCTGCGGGCTGCAATGTTTTTATTTGTTGGCTTTATGTAGGCTATTTTTACATATTGGCAATGGCAATAGAAGTTACTTTTTAGATTTGTATCATTTTAATTTGTATAGAATTTTGATTAACCACATGACATTGATTTTGAGATTTGAAGACTTTATTATAAATTAAATGAAACTGTTCCACAAAAAATGTGCATATGAAAATCATAACTGGCACGCAGATCAGTGGAAATGGTACGATAACTTGGCACTCCAAAAGGAAAAGGTTGCCGACCGCTGGCGTCGCCTACTACCGGGCTACAGCATGCCGACCGCTGGCGCAGCCTATTACCGGGCTACAGCATGCCGACCGCTGGCGCAGCCTACTACCGGGCTACAGCATGCCAACCGCTGGCGTAGCCTATTACCGGGCTACAGCATGCCGACCGCTGGCGCAGCCTACTACCGGGCTACAGCATGCCGACCGCTGGCGCAGCCTACTACCGGGCTAGAGCAGCGGAAGGAGGGGGAGGTCGGATAGGGAACAGGTTTTTTTCTTTCTATATTGATCTCTGGCTCGCTCTTTAGTAAATTGTCTTAATTTTTTATTGCAGTGCTTAAAGCATCAGACAAAGTAGCCTACATATAGGTGTATTCAAACAAAATTTAGACCAATCGATTGGTCAAAAGAACAGACGACTCTCGGTCGACCAAGATTTTCTTTAGAACAATTATATTGTAATCTAACAGCACACATTTGGCACACACACACGCAGCGCTTGCTCCTTACGTTATTTTTCTTGATCTCCACAACTAGTCAAATTTATTGCACACATCGGAGTTCCCCTTTACCTCCTGAGCAACCAGTAAACATTCCCCCATTTCGTGTTTGTTTGTCAAGTCATCTGCATCCATTTTGCTGTTACGGTGTTCAGAGTTTGTTATAACCAATTTATTGATGTGATTATGATATGCTATAGGTCAGGCTCTATTGGTCACGTGCATGCGATGCATACATGTGTCACGTAAAGAGAGCAAGGGTTGCAGGGCGGCAGGTAGCTTAGTGGTTAAGAGCGTTGTGCCAGTAACCGAAAGGTCACTGGTTCTAATCCCCGAGCCGACTAGGTGAAAAATCTGTCGATGTGCCCTTGAGCAAGGCACTTAACCCTAATTGCTCCTGTAAGTCGCTCTGGATAAGAGCGTCTGCTAAATGACTAAAATGTAAATGTTGAGGGAATAGGTTATGTTTTTCCCTAAACGAATGAGGGATTTCGATAACAGAACTTTTCAGTCAGAAATGGCTGTAATTATATTGCAGCTTTAGTAACACGGACAGTGCGATAAACCCTGTTCTGTGGTGGTCGCTGCAGCAGGGAGGAGATAGAGACAACTGGGGGTAGTCAGTCACTCGCTGTAAAAAATGTTTTACACGGTTCAGCAAGTCTGAGCCCGGCCTGGCACAATCAAATCAATTGCGGGTGGACTCCCTCAAGTCATTTGTGTGTCTTAATTATTTAATTGAACAGTGTTCTTAAAGCATCAGACAAGCTCAGTGCATATAGTTGATTTGATTAAAACATATTGAATGTGTCTATAGACACGTTTTAAAATTTTGACCAATCATATTAGGAACCCATGCTTGTTGCATCTTTAGATCCTCTTTCTACATTTCTCTGTTTTGGAATAGGCTATTTATTTCTCGAACAGAAAGACAAGCTGACCAATAGAGTAGGTCAACTTTTCTACTGTGGGGGATAAAAGGTTGACATAGGCTAGGGATTCTGCTGTTCGTTACTAACTAAACTAAAACTAAACGTGGACAGTTATTCTAACATCTTCAAAGTGCGCATCGGAATTTGGTATGGACGCACGCCGTTGCATCCTGGAGTTGCATCTTCTGTGAAGATGAATTAGCATAATCGAAATGTGACTAACCTGTACTCCCGCCCATTGACTTGGTACCCCCTGTATATAGCCTTGTTATTGTATGTAAATGTGTTACTTTTTATTAATTTTTTTACTTTTAGTTTATTTAGTAAATATTTTATTAACTCTATTTATTGAACTGCATTGTTGGTTAAGGGCTTGTAAGTAAGCATTTCACGGTAAGGTCTACACCTGTTGTATTCTGCGCATGTGACAAATAAAATTTGATTTGATTCGAAAATTTGATTTGATTTCTGTCATTCTGAGCACCGTGGGTGGACGCCCTAATCAGGTTACGCACCCAATGCGTATGGGTCCGGTAAATTTCTCAAATGTCCGTTAAATGAAAAACGCTGCCGGTCAAATGTCTGGCGCCTCATTTTCCTAAGCTGAACTCTGGTGAGGACCCGTGTGTGACCTCTCCGTTTCCACCCCTAAGGTGTGACCTCTCCGTTTCCACCCCTAAGGTGTGACCTCTCCGTTTCAGCCCCTAAGGTGTGACCTCTCCGCTTCCGCCCCTAAGGTGTGACCTCTCCGCTTCCGCCCCTAAGGTGTGACCTCTCCGCTTCCGCCCCTAAGGTGTGACCTCTCCGCTTCCGCCCCTAAGGTGTGACCTCTCCGCTTCCGCCCCTAAGGTGTGACCTCTCCGTTTCCACCCCTAAGGTGTGACCTCTCCGTTTCTGCCCCTAAGGTGTGACCTCTCCGTTTCCGCCCCTAAGGTGTGACCTCTCCGTTTCCGCCCCTAAGGTGTGTCCTCTCCGTTTCCGCCCCTAAGGTGTGTCCTCTCCGTTTCCGCCCCTAAGGTGTGACCTCTCCCTTTCCACCCCTAAGGTGTGACCTCTCCGTTTCCACCCCTAAGGTGTGACCTCTCCGTTTCCACCCCTAAGGTGTGACCTCTCCGTTTCCGCCCCTAAGGTGTGACCTCTCCGTTTCCGCCCCTAAGGTGTGACCTCTCCGTTTCCGCCCCTAAGGTGTGACCTCTCCCTTTCCGCCCCTAAGGTGTGACCTCTCCCTTTCCGCCCCTAAGGTGTGACCTCTCCGTTTCCGCCCCTAAGGTGTGACCTCTCCGTTTCCGCCCCTAAGGTGTGACCTCTCCGTTTCCGCCCCTAAGGTGTGACCTCTCCGTTTCCACCCCTAAGGTGTGACCTCTCCGTTTCCACCCCTAAGGTGTGACCTCTCCGTTTCCACCCCTAAGGTGTGACCTCTCCGTTTCCACCCCTAAGGTAAACCCAGCTGTAGAGTAGTTGAGTTGGGTCCTGGGTGGGGGTTTGACACGTCACGGTGCTGTTCATACACCAACCAGGTTTATACGGGCAGAATAATAATGGCGATTGTTTTGAGTGGGAAGGTGCTGGTTCTTTAGTGTGAATGAGTGCTGGACTTGCCATGTGTCGGCCATTTTGTAGCTTGAAAATGTTCTAGGCAGCAACACATGTAGAGCATAGCCCAGTTTCCCATAGTGATGGTCCTTAGGCTTACCCGTGTAGAGCAGAGCCCAGTTTCCCATAGTGATGGTCCTTAGGCTTACCCGTGTAGAGCAGAGCCCAGTTTCCCATAGTGATGGTCCTTAGGCTTACCAGTGTAGAGCAGAGCCCAGTTTCCCATAGTGATGGTCCTTAGGCTTACCCGTGTAGAGCAGAGCCCAGTTTCCCATAGTGATGGTCCTTAGGCTTACCCGTGTAGAGCAGAGCCCAGTTTCCCATAGTGATGGTCCTTAGGCTTACCAGTGTAGAGCAGAGCCCAGTTTCCCATAGTGATGGTCCTTAGGCTTACCCGTGTAGAGCAGAGCCCAGTTTCCCATAGTGATGGTCCTTAGGCTTACCCGTGTAGAGCAGAGCCCAGTTTCCCATAGTGATGGTCCTTAGGCTTACCCGTGTAGAGCAGAGCCCAGTTTCCCATAGTGATGGTCCTTAGGCTTACCCGTGTAGAGCAGAGCCCAGTTTCCCATAGTGATGGTCCTTAGGCTTACCCGTGTAGAGCAGAGCCCAGTTTCCCATAGTGATGGTCCTTAGGCTTACCCGTGTAGAGCAGAGCCCAGTTTCCCATAGTGATGGTCCTTAGGCTTACCCGTGTAGAGCAGAGCCCAGTTTCCCATAGCGATGGTCCTTAGGCTTACCCGTGTTTTAACGCTTCATCTTTTCTACAACGACCAGAAGATGTAACATGCGTTCCCCAAAACAACACGCAGAGAGAACGTTCCGTAGGTGCGTCGTTGAGGCTTGTGTCGATACTGATGGGATTGAAAGAAAGGCAGCGCTGCTCTCGGGTCAGCTTTCTCCATTCAAATCTTACTTTAATATTAGAATTATTTCACAATCCACTTCTAGAGAGATTAGCACTTACGGCTGCAAATATTGAGGCGGCTTATTCTAACGCTTACCCAATAAACATTCACAGAATCACCGATTTGGCACATCATTGCGCTCATGTTAGGCTACACGTCATGAGCTATAGGCTTTGGAGACAAATTACAGATAGTAGTCTACATGTAGCAAAACAGAACTCCATTTGTTTAACATTAAATGCATTTCAATATGATTGTGAAATAGGCCTATAGCCTACTGTATTTCAATTTAAAGCAGTCGTCTTGGTTTTCATCTGAAGCATCTTTTTATAAGTTGCCTGCTTGTATCAATTGCAAAGACATTGCCAACTTTGTATTTGTAGTCAACTTTGTTCTGTTCGGCTCTCACAGAGAGACAGATAACCATGTGATTCTATGTTGAGCAGAGATCTGTGTATTACCTAGTGGTTTCCACGTTCTGATTCAACTATATTGCTGCCTGCCCCGCAGAACACAATGTTACTCAGAGACACAAGCCAGGCTTCATCCACTCTGTCCTCAATCCGGGTGCACTCCATTTCATTTGAATAAAATTAAGGAAATCATTTGAAATTCAATTGCCTGATAACTTTTATTTCCTGAATTGATATGGACTCCAACCCTTGGCTTGTCCTAACCCAAACCATAGACCTCACAGTGCAGTGCTCTGTTTCCCAGGCTAATGTATCGTTGTTGGCAGATTGTGTGTTAGTGGAATTCAAGGTGGGTGTTCCACTGAACCGTATGTGAGCCAACCAAGCAACTATCTGGGTACAGCTGTGTGGCTGCTGAGAGCAGGAGGAGAGTGGTGGTGTCTGGGAAATATTACCACATCTTTATTATACAGTCCAAGTTGTCCTTGTAGTACTCCCCTTTCTAAATCTGTAACATTGGGCCACCTTGAAAATGTACTGTCTCAGTGTTTATGTTGTGTGACCTTTAAGGCAGGGACACTTCAGCTGAACAGGCGTGGTAATGATGGGGATTCAGACTGCTGAACAGGGGTGGTAATGATGGGGATTCAGACTGCTGAACAGGGGTGGTAATGATGGGGATTCAGACTGCTGAACAGGGGTGGTAATGATGGGGATTCAGACTGCTGAACAGGCGTGGTAATGATGGGGATTCAGACTGCTGAACAGGGGTGGTAATGATGGGGATTCAGACCGCTGAACAGGGGTGGTAATGATGGGGATTCAGACTGCTGAACAGGGGTGGTAATGATGGGGATTCAGACTGCTGAACAGGGGTGGTAATGATGGGGATTCAGACTGCTGAACAGGGGTGGTAATGATGGGGATTCAGACTGCTGAACAGGGGTGGTAATGATGGGGATTCAGACTGCTAATGATGGGGATTCAGACTGCTGAACAGGGGTGGTAATGATGGGGATTCAGACTGCTGAACAGGGGTGGTAATGATGGGGATTCAGACTGCTGAACAGGGGTGGTAATGATGGGGATTCAGACTGCTGAACAGGGGTGGTAATGATGGGGATTCAGACCGCTGAACAGGGGTGGTAATGATGGGGATTCAGACTGCTGAACAGGGGTGGTAATGATGGGGATTCAGACTGCTGAACAGGGGTGGTAATGATGGGGATTCAGACTGCTAATGATGGGGATTCAGACTGCTGAACAGGGGTGGTAATGATGGGGATTCAGACTGCTGAACAGGGGTGGTAATGATGGGGATTCAGACTGCTGAACAGGGGTGGTAATGATGGGGATTCAGACTGCTGAACAGGGGTGGTAATGATGGGGATTCAGACTGCTGAACAGGGGTGGTAATGATGGGGATTCAGACTGCTGAACAGGGGTGGTAATGATGGGGATTCAGACTGCTGAACAGGGGTGGTAATGATGGGGATTCAGACTGCTGAACAGGGGTGGTAATGATGGGGATTCAGACCGCTGAACAGGGGTGGTAATGATGGGGATTCAGACTGCTGAACAGGGGTGGTAATGATGGGGATTCAGACTGCTGAACAGGGGTGGTGATGATGGGGATTCAGACTGCTGAACAGGGGTGGTAATGATGGGGATTCAGACTGCTGAACAGGGGTGGTAATGATGGGGATTCAGACTGCTGAACAGGGGTGGTAATGATGGGGATTCAGACTGCTGAACAGGGGTGGTAATGATGGGGATTCAGACTGCTAATGATGGGGATTCAGACTGCTGAACAGGGGTGGTAATGATGGGGATTCAGACTGCTGAACAGGGGTGGTAATGATGGGGATTCAGACTGCTGAACAGGGGTGGTAATGATGGGGATTCAGACTGCTGAACAGGGGTGGTAATGATGGGGATTCAGACCGCTGAACAGGGGTGGTAATGATGGGGATTCAGACTGCTGAACAGGGGTGGTAATGATGGGGATTCAGACTGCTGAACAGGGGTGGTAATGATGGGGATTCAGACTGCTAATGATGGGGATTCAGACTGCTGAACAGGGGTGGTAATGATGGGGATTCAGACTGCTGAACAGGGGTGGTAATGATGGGGATTCAGACTGCTGAACAGGGGTGGTAATGATGGGGATTCAGACTGCTGAACAGGGGTGGTAATGATGGGGATTCAGACTGCTGAACAGGGGTGGTAATGATGGGGATTCAGACCGCTGAACAGGGGTGGTAATGATGGGGATTCAGACTGCTGAACAGGGGTGGTAATGATGGGGATTCAGACTGCTGAACAGGGGTGGTAATGATGGGGATTCAGACTGCTGAACAGGGGTGGTAATGATGGGGATTCAGACTGCTGAACAGGGGTGGTAATGATGGGGATTCAGACTGCTGAACAGGGGTGGTAATGATGGGGATTCAGACTGCTGAACAGGGGTGGTAATGATGGGGATTCAGACTGCTAATGATGGGGATTCAGACTGCTGAACAGGGGTGGTAATGATGGGGATTCAGACTGCTGAACAGGGGTGGTAATGATGGGGATTCAGACTGCTGAACAGGGGTGGTAATGATGGGGATTCAGACTGCTGAATAGAGGACCATGTTACCTCCATATTGTGTCTCTCTCTCGCTCCAGAAGCGACAACATTTGAGCCTATTTTTTTTGTAGCTATTTAACGACTGGCAGAGACTAGGGTTGAAGATGGTTCTGGCAGGGTTTAGGTTGTCCTCTTCCAGGACTGGGCCAAACAGGCAAACAGAACCTAATCTAGGGCTGGGTGATATGGGCCAAAAATCTGATCGCTTATTTTTGGGTGCCCAAATTGCCAAGAGTGTGCAAAGCTGTCATCAAGTCAAAGGGTGGCTACTATGAAGAATCTCAAATATAACATATATTTTGATTTAACACTTTTTTTGGTTACTACATGATTCCATATGTGTTATTCCATAGTTTTGATGTCTTCACTATTATTCTACAATGTAGAAAATAGTAAAAAATGAAGAAAAACCTTTGAATGAGTAGGTGTGTCCAAACTTTTGACTTGTACTATATATATATATATATATATATATATATATATACACACTACTGTTCAAAAGTTTGGGGTCACTTAGAAATGTCCTTGTTTTCATGAAAACATACATGAAATGAGTTTGAAAAGGAAATATAGCAAAATAAATAGGAAATGTAGTCATTGACAAGGTTAGAAATAATGATTTCTACACCCTCATGTCGGTCTCCAACTGTTTGAACAACATGGACTGTTCACTTTTTGTTTAGATGTTGAAATCAAGTGGCCTGCCTTGAGTTGTCTGGCGGCGTAGTGTGGTCCCAGCTTATTCAATTCCTAATATAAATGTGTTTTCATGCTCACTGGACCTTTCTAAAAACCAGACTAGACAGCTAGCACATAACAGTATGTGGCTAAAAGGCTGCTAGCGGCACCACAAACTGAGAATTAATTTTCCACAATCATGTTCATTGATACTCTCATTTTAGTAGGGTTTGCTCAATTCAAAATGTTGTGAGATGAGACATATAAAAAGGGTATCGTTAGAAGGGGAATCAACTGATTCTGTTGGACCAAACCTCAAATGCAAATAGCGAGTTGAAACTGCTTGTTGTCAGAGAGGAAGAAGAGATCCTTCATCTTTGTTGTTGAGTGTCAGGGGAGGGGCTTGGTGCCTGGAGTGGGAAGGTACACAGAAGGAGGAGGAGGGGCTTGGTGCCTGGAGTGGGAAGGTGCACAGAAGGAGGAGGAGGGGCTTGGTGCCTGGAGTGGGAAGGTACACAGAAGGAGGAGGAGGAGGGGCTTGGTGTCTGTGGAGTGGGAAGGTGCACAGGAGGAGGGGCTTGGTGTCTGTGGAGTGGGAATGTACACAGAAGGAGGAGGAGGGGCTTGGTGTCTGTGGAGTGGGAAGGTGCACAGGAGGAGGAGGAGGGGCTTGGTGTTTGGCTCTGTACTCCAGAAGTATATATGTTCCTTTGTGAACTCTGACCCAGCAGAGTTTGTCTGTTGTTTTGTCAGTGTCCTCTTCTCAGAGAGGCCTCATGTCGGGACCTTTCAGGGGCCCTCGAGGTACTTCTGAAGCGGTTTTGAATTTTTCAGACGGGCTCTCTTCCTCTGGCCTCAAGGATCCTCTGAAACCGGTGTCAGCTTCAAGGGCTAACCTAAAGGCCTTGTAATGTCCCGTCAGCTTCAAGGGCTAACCTAAAGGCCTTGTAATGTCCCGTCAGCTTCAAGGGCTAACCTAAAGGCCTTGTAATGTCCCGTCAGCTTCAAGGGCTAACCTAAAGGCCTTGTAATGTCAGTGTAAATATAGGCTTACTGCCTGTGATATGAGGTCTCAGAATGTGTGAGCATTTTAGCTGCTGGTCTGTTTTTTGGGGCTTACTTTTCCCACATAGATCATGTTAAGTCAGTCTTTTACTGAGGGATACAGTGGGGGAAAAAAGTATTTAGTCAGCAACCAATTGTGCAAGTTCCCCCCTACTTAAAAAGATGAGAGAGGCCTGTAATTTTCATCATAGGTACACGTCAACTATGACCGACAAATTGAGATTTTTTTTCTTCAGAAAATCACATTGTAGGATTTTTGATGAATTTATTTGCAAATTATGGTGGAAAATAAGTATGAGGACACCAGAAACAAAATTGTAGACCTGCACCAGGCTGGGAATACTGAATCTGCAATAGGTAAGCAGCTTGGTTTGAAGAAATCAACTGTGGGAGCAATTATTAGGAAATGGAAGACATACAAGACCACTGATAATCTCCCTCGATCTGGGGCTCCACGCAAGATCTCACCCCGTTCTCAAGAACGGTGAGCAAAAATCCCAGAACCACACGGGGGGACCTAGTGAATGATCTGCAGAGAGCTGGGACCAAAGTAACAAAGCCTACCATCAGTAACACACTACGTCGCCAGGGACTCAAATCCTGCAGTGCCAGACGTGTCCCCCTGCTTAAGCCAGTACATGTCCAGGCCCGTCTGAACTTTGCTAGAGTGCATTTGGATGATCCAGAAGAGGATTGGGAGAATGTCATATGGTCAGATGAAACCAAAATATAACTTTTTGGTAAAAACTCAACTCGTCGTGTTTGGAGGACAAAGAATGCTGAGTTGCATCCAAAGAACACCATACCTACTGTGAAGCATGGGGGTGGAAACATCATGCTTTGGGGCTGTTTTTCTGCAAAGGGACCAGGACGACTGATCCGTGTAAAGGAAAGAATTAATGGGGCCATGTATCATGAGATTTTGAGTGAAAACCTCCTTCCATCAGCAAGGGCATTGAAGATGAAACCTGGCTGGGTCTTTCAGCATGACAATGATCCCAAACACACCGCCCGGGCAACGAAGGAGTGGCTTCGTAAGAAGCATTTCAAGGTCCTGGAGTGGCCTAGCCAGTCTCCAGATCTCAACCCCATAGAAAATGTTTGGAGGGAGTTGAAAGTCCGTGTTGCCCAGCGACAGCCCCAAAACATCACTGCTCTAGAGGAGATCTGCATGGAGGCATGGGCCAAAATACCAGCTACAGTGTGTGAAAACCTTGTGAAGACTTACAGAAAACGTTTGACCTGTGTCATTGCCAACAAAGGGTATATAACAAAGTATTGAGAAACTTTTGTTATTGACCAAATACTTATTTTCCACCATAATTTGCAAATGCATTCATAAAAAATCCTACAATGTGATTTTCTTGATTTTTTTTTTCTCATTTTGTCTGTCATAGTTGACGTGTACCTATGATGAAAATTACAGGCCTCTCATCTTTTTAAGTGAGAGAACTTGCACAATTGGTGGCTGACTAAATACTTTTTTCCCCACTGTATGTTAGCAGCTTGGGTGGGGTTGAGTTGGGGGGATTCCCCCTGGCCTGATCTGCACCACACAATGAATAGGAGCTGTTAGCTGAATGTTTATCCTGCTTCTCTGGCTGGCCCTGACTTCATGTCAGAAGTATGTCTTCAGGGATCAGGCATGTTTACCTTTCCTCTCCTCAGTCCTCTGTTCCTCCCTCTCTTCAGGCATGTTTACCTCTCCCTCTCCCTCCCTCACACACCTGTCTATATAAGGTCCCACAGTTGATAGTGAATGTCAGAGCAAAAACCAAGCCATTAGGTCAAAGGAATTGACCGTAGAGCTCCGAGACAGGATTGTGTCGAGGCACAGATCTGGGGAAGGGTACCAAAAAATGTCTGCAGCATTTGAAGGTCCCCAAGAACACAGTGATCAGGAAGGTGGTGACCAAGAACCCGATGGTCAATCTGACAGAGCTCCAGAGTTCCTCTATGGAGATGGGAGAACCTTCCAGAAGGACAACCATCTCTGCAGCACTCCATCAATCAGGCCTGTTATGGTAGTGGCCAGACGGAAGCCACTCCTCAGTAAAAGGCACATGACAGCCCGCTTGGAGTTTGCCAAAAGGCACCTAAAGGACTCTCAGACCATGAGAAACAAGATTCTCTGGTCTGATGAAACCAAGATTGAATTCTTTGGCCTGAATGCCAAGTGTCACGTCTGGAGGAAACCTGGCACCATCCCTAAGGTGAAGCATGGTGGTGGCAGCATCATGCTGTGGGGATGTTTTTCAACGGCAGGGACTGGGAGACTAGTCAGGATCGAGGGAAAGATTAATGGAGCAAAGTACAGAGAGATCCTTGATGAAAACCTTCTCCAGAGCGCTCAGGACCTCAGACTGGGGCGAAGGTTCACCTTCCAACAGGACATCGACACTAAGCACACAGCCAAGACAATGCAGGAGTGGCTTCGGGACAAGTCTCTGAATGTCCTTGAGTGGCCCAGCCAGAGCCCGGACTTGAACCCGATCAATCATCTCTGGAGACCTGAAAATAGCTGTGCAGTGACGCTCCCCATCCAACCTGACAGAGCTTGAGGATCTGCAGCGAAGAATGGGAGAAACTCCCCAAATACAGGTGTGCCAAGCTTGTAGCGTCATACCAAAGAATACTTGAGTCTGTAATCACTGCCAAAGGTGCTTCAACAACGTATGTAATTGTGTTATTTCCATTTATATTTTATAAATTTTCAAAAAATTCTAAACCTGTTTTTGCTTTGTCATTATGGGGTATTGTGTGTAGATTTGGGGGGGGGGGGGGGGGCAGTTTAATCCATTTTAGAATAAGGCTGTAATGTAACAAAGTGGGAAAAGTGAAGGGGTCTGAATACTTTCCCAATGCACTGTATGTACAGTTTTTCAACTGATTGTTGATGAGAGGTTAACCCACCACACCTGTAACTAGGTTAACCCACCGCACCTGTAACTAGGTTAAACCACCACACCTGTAACTAGGTTAACCCACCACACCTGTAACTAGGTTAACCCACCACACCTGTAACTAGGTTAACCCACCACACCTGTAACTAGGTTAACCCACCACACCTGTAACTAGGTTAACCCACCACACCTGGAACTAGGTTAACCCACCACACCTGGAACTAGGTTAACCCACCACACCTGGAACTAGGTTAACCCACCACACCTGGAACTAGGTTAACCCACCACACCTGGAACTAGGTTAACCCACCACACCTGGAACTAGGTTAACCCACCACACCTGGAACTAGGTTAACCCACCACACCTGGAACTAGGTTAAACCACCACACCTGGAACTAGGTTAACCCACCACACCTGGAACTAGGTTAACCCACCACACCTGTAACTAACTAGCCTTGCTCCACACTTGGCCAGTGAGTAGAGGAGCTGGGAGGGGCTGACCAATGCCATCCCTAGACCACATCAGTCAGCCAGCCTACTGTTATCCTGCCAGGCCATCCCTAGACCACATCAGTCAGCCAGCCTACTGTTATCCTGCCAGGCCATCCCTAGACCACATCAGTCAGCCAGCCTACTGTTATCCTGCCAGGCCATCCCTAGACCACATCAGTCAGCCAGCCTACTGTTATCCTGCCAGGCCATCCCTAGACCACATCAGTCAGCCAGCCTACTGTTATCCTGCCAGGCCATCCCTAGACCACATCAGTCAGCCAGCCTACTGTTATCCTGCCAGGCCATCCCTAGACCACATCAGTCAGCCAGCCTACTGTTATCCTGCCAGGCCATCCCTAGACCACATCAGTCAGCCAGCCTACGGTTATCCTGCCAGGCCATCCCTAGACCACATCAGTCAGCCAGCCTACTGTTATCCTGCCAGGCCATCCCTAGACCACATCAGTCAGCCAGCCTACGGTTATCCTGCCAGGCCATCCCTAGACCACATCAGTCAGCCAGCCTACTGTTATCCTGCCAGGCCATCCCTAGACCACATCAGTCAGCTAGCCTACTGTTTTCCTGCCAGGCCATCCCTAGACCACATCAGTCAGCCAGCCTACGGTTATCCTGCCAGGCCATCCCTAGACCACATCAGTCAGCCAGCCTACTGTTATCCTGCCAGGCCATCCCTAGACCACATCAGTCAGCCAGCCTACTGTTATCCTGCCAGGCCATCCCTAGACCACATCAGTCAGCCAGCCTACGGTTATCCTGCCAGGCCATCCCTAGACCACATCAGTCAGCCAGCCTACTGTTATCCTGCCAGGCCATCCCTAGACCACATCAGTCAGCCAGCCTACTGTTATCCTGCCAGGCCATCCCTAGACCACATCAGTCAGCCAGCCTACTGTTATCCTGCCAGGCCATCCCTAGACCACATCAGTCAGCCAGCCTACTGTTATCCTGCCAGGCCATCCCTAGACCACATCAGTCAGCCAGCCTACGGTTATCCTGCCAGGCCATCCCTAGACCACATCAGTCAGCCAGCCTACTGTTATCCTGCCTGTCCTGTCTGTTCCCACTTCCCACTAAAGCCCTAATGCCCTGGCTGTAGGTGGTGGGTTCTCTCTCCACCCTACATACCAACCTGGCTGTAGGTGGTGGGTTCTCTCTCCACCCTACATACCAACCTGGCTGTAGGTGGTGGGTTCTCTCTCCACCCTACATACCAACCTGGCTGTAGGTGGTGGGTTCTCTCTCCACCCTACATACCAACCTGGCTGTAGGTGGTGGGTTCTCTCTCCACCCTACATACCAACCTGGCTGTAGGTGGTGGGTTCTCTCTCCACCCTACATACCAACCTGGCTGTAGGTGGTGGGTTCTCTCTCCACCCTACATACCAACCTGGCTGTAGGTGGTGGGTTCTCTCTCCACCCTACATACCAACCTGGCTGTAGGTGGTGGGTTCTCTCTCCACCCTACATACCAACCTGGCTGTAGGTGGTGGGTTCTCTCTCCACCCTACATACCAACCTGGCTGTAGGTGGTGGGTTCTCTCTCCACCCTACATACCAACCTGGCTGTAGGTGGTGGGTTCTCTCTCCACCCTACATACCAACCTGGCTGTAGGTGGTGGGTTCTCTCTCCACCCTACATACCAACCTGGCTGTAGGTGGTGGGTTCTCTCTCCACCCTACATACCAACCTGGCTGTAGGTGGTGGGTTCTCTCTCCACCCTACATACCAACCTGGCTGTAGGTGGTGGGTTCTCTCTCCACCCTACATACCAACCTGGCTGTAGGTGGTGGGTTCTCTCTCCACCCTACATACCAACCTGGCTGTCGGTCTAGTTAAAGCCCGCTGGGGTCGCTCTAAATTTAGACCCACAGACAGAGTAGTACCACTGACTGCTCCGTCTTTCTGTTCTGTCTGTTAACTGAGCAAAGGTGCTCTCTTACCTCAGCCAGAGATGAGGCAACCCTCCCTGTTGTCTCTGAGGGTCAGTCAGGGGAATATTTAACCAGTGTAAACAGGTTGGGGAAATGGCGTTCTAAAGGTCCAGTAATCCACTGTTTGGTTTTTCTGTTTTGAATGTTAGCCAGTCAGTGGGCCACTGTCAACAAATGCACATCCAAATCAGAACTACATTTTCTCTCTGTCAGGACTCCAGGACTCCAGTCCCTCCCCTCATTCTTTCACAGTGAAGGCTCTTTGGACTTCTCAAGTGTTTCTCGAGCTCTATGGAGAGAAATCAAGAGCTCTTCTAGAGATTTTAAGAGCTCTATGGAGAGAAATCAAGAGCTCTTCTAGAGATTTTAAGAGCTCTATGGAGAGAAATCAAGAGCTCTTCTAGAGATTTTAAGAGCTCTCTGGAGAGAAATCAAGGGTCTGAGTCCCTGTAGATCAGTCGTGACTGGGAATTTGAGATCACATGATGGGAGGGGAGGTCTGGGAAGTAGACGGTAGGTCAGGGAAGTAGACGGTAGGTTAGGGGAGGTCAGGGAAGTAGACGGTAGGTTAGGGGAGGTCAGGGAAGTAGACGGTAGGTTAGGGGAGGTCAGGGAAGTAGACGGTAGGTCAGGGAAGTAGACGGTAGGTTAGGGGAGGTCAGGGAAGTAGACGGTAGGTCAGGGAAGATCAGGGAAGTAGGCGGTAGGTCAGGGAAGTAGACGGTAGGTCAGGGAAGTAGAAGGTAGGTTAGGGGAGGTCAGGGAAGTAGACGGTAGGTCAGGGAAGTAGACGGTAGGTCAGGGAAGTAGACGGTAGACGGTAGGTTAGGGGAGGTCAGGGAAGTAGACGGTAGGTCAGGGAAGATCAGGGAAGTAGGCGGTAGGTCAGGGAAGTAGAAGGTAGGTTAGGGGAGGTCAGGGAAGTAGACGGTAGGTCAGGGAAGTAGACGGTAGGTCAGGGAAGTAGACGGTAGGTCAGGGAAGTAGAAGGTAGGTTAGGGGAGGTCAGGGAATTGACGGTAGGTCAGGGAAGATCAGGGAAGTAGGCGGTAGGTCAGGGAAGTAGACGGTAGGTCAGGGAAGTAGACGTTAGGTCAGGGAAATAGAAGGTAGGTTAGGGTAGGTCAGGGAAGTAGACGGTAGGTCAGGGAAGTAGACGGTAGGTCAGGGGAGGTCAGGGAAGTAGACGGTAGGTCAGGGAAGTAGACGGTAGGTTAGGGGAGGTCAGGGTAGTAGACGGTAGGTCAGGGGAGATCAGGGTAGTAGACGGTAGGTCAGGGAAGTAGACGGTAGGTCAGGGAAGTAGAAGGTAGGTTAGGGGAGGTCAGGGAAGTAGACGGTAGGTCAGGGAAGTAGACGGTAGGTCAGGGAAGTAGACGGTAGGTCAGGGGAGGTCAGGGAAGTAGACGGTAGGTCAGGGAAGTAGACGGTAGGTCAGGGGAGGTCAGGGTAGTAGACGGTAGGTCAGGGAAGTAGACGGTAGGTCAGGGGAGGTCAGGGAAGTAGACTGTAGGTCAGGGAAGTAGACGGTAGGTCAGGGAAGTAGACGGTAGGTCAGGGAAGTAGACGGTAGGTTAGGGGAGGTCAGGGAAGTAGACTGTAGGTCAGGGAAGTAGACGGTAGGTCAGGGAAGTAGACGGTAGGTCAGGGAAGTAGACGGTAGGTTAGGGGAGGTTAGGGAAGTAGACTGTAGGTTAGGGAAGTAGACGGTAGGTTAGGGTAGTAGACGGTAGGTAGGTCAGGGGAGGTCAGGGTAGTAGATGGTAGGTCAGGGAAGATCAGGGTAGTAGACGGTAGGTCAGGGGAGATCAGGGTAGTAGACGGTAGGTCAGGGAAGATCAGGGTAGTAGACAGTAGGTCAGGGGAGATCAGGGTAGTAGACGGTAGGTCAGGGGAGATCAGGGTAGTAGACGGTAGGTCAGGGAAGATCAGGGTAGTAGACAGTAGGTCAGGGAAGTAGACGGTAGGTCAGGGAAGTAGACGGTAGGTCAGGGAAGTAGACGGTAGGTCAGGGAAGTAGACGGTAGGTCAGGGAAGTAGACGGTAGGTTAGGGGAGGTCAGGGTAGTAGACAGTAGGTCAGGGGAGATCAGGGTAGTAGACGGTAGGTCAGGGTAGTAGACGGTAGGTCAGGGAAGTAGACGGTAGGTCAGGGGAGATCAGGATAGTAGACGGTAGGTCAGGGGAGATCAGGGTAGTAGACAGTAGGTCAGGGGAGATCAGGGTAGTAGACAGTAGGTCAGGGGAGATCAGGGTAGTAGACGGTAGGTCAGGGGAGATCAGGGTAGTAGACGGTAGGTCAGGGGAGATCAGGATAGTAGACGGTAGATCAGGGGAGATCAGGATAGTAGACAGTAGGTCAGGGAAGATCAGGGTAGTAGACGGTAGGTCAGGGGAGATCAGGGTAGTAGACGGTAGGTCAGGGGAGATCAGGGTAGTAGACAGTAGGTCAGGGGAGATCAGGGTAGTAGACGGTAGGTCAGGGAAGTAGACGGTAGGTCAGGGGAGATCAGGGTAGTAGACGGTAGGTCAGGGAAGATCAGGGTAGTAGACAGTAGGTCAGGGGAGATCAGGGTAGTAGACGGTAGGTCAGGGGAGATCAGGGTAGTAGACGGTAGGTCAGGGAAGATCAGGGTAGTAGACAGTAGGTCAGGGAAGAGTAGGAAGTAGACGGTAGGTCAGGGAAGTAGAACGGTAGGTCAGGGAAGTAGACGGTAGGTCAGGGAAGTAGACGGTAGGTCAGGGAAGTAGACGGTAGGTTAGGGGGAGGTCAGGGTAGTAGACAGTAGGTCAGGGGAGATCAGGGTAGTAGACGGTAGGTCAGGGTAGTAGACGGTAGGTCAGGGAAGTAGACGGTAGGTCAGGGGAGATCAGGATAGTAGACGGTAGGTCAGGGGAGATCAGGGTAGTAGACAGTAGGGTCAGGGGAGATCAGGGTAGTAGACAGTAGGTCAGGGGAGATCAGGGTAGTAGACGGTAGGTCAGGGGAGATCAGGGTAGTAGACGGTATGGTCAGGGGAGATCAGGATAGTAGAGACGGTAGATCAGGGGAGATCAGGATAGTAGACAGTAGGTCAGGGAAGATCAGGGTAGTAGACGGTAGGTCAGGGGAGATCAGGGTAGTAGACGGTAGGTCAGGGAAGATCAGGGTAGTAGACGGTAGGTCAGGGAAGTAGACGGTAGGTCAGGGGAGATCAGGGTAGTAGACGGTAGGTCAGGGAAGATCAGGGTAGTAGACGGTAGGTCAGGGAAGATCAGGGTAGTAGACGGTAGGTCAGGGGAGATCAGGGTAGTAGACAGTAGGTCAGGGAAGATCAGGGTAGTAGATGGTAGGTCAGGGGAGATCAGGGTAGTAGACAGTAGGTCAGGGAAGATCAGGGTAGTAGACGGTAGGTCAGGGGAGATCAGGGTAGTAGACGGTAGGTCAGGGGAGATCAGGGTAGTAGACAGTAGGTCAGGGAAGATCAGGGTAGTAGATGGTAGGTCAGGGGAGATCAGGGTAGTAGACAGTAGGTCAGGGAAGTAGACGGTAGGTCAGGGAAGTAGACGGTAGGTCAGGGAAGTAGACGGTAGGTCAGGGAAGTAGACGGTAGGTTAGGGGAGGTCAGGGTAGTAGACAGTAGGTCAGGGGAGATCAGGGTAGTAGACGGTAGGTCAGGGTAGTAGACAGTAGGTCAGGGAAGTAGACGGTAGGTCAGGGAAGTAGACGGTAGGTCAGGGAAGTAGACGGTAGGTCAGGGAAGTAGACGGTAGGTCAGGGGAGATCAGGGTAGTAGACGGTAGGTCAGGGAAGTAGACGGTAGGTCAGGGGAGATCAGGATAGTAGACGGTAGGTCAGGGGAGATCAGGGTAGTAGACAGTAGGTCAGGGGAGATCAGGGTAGTAGACGGTAGGTCAGGGGAGATCAGGGTAGTAGACGGTAGGTCAGGGGAGATCAGGATAGTAGACGGTAGATCAGGGGAGATCAGGATAGTAGACAGTAGGTCAGGGAAGATCAGGGTAGTAGACGGTAGGTCAGGGGAGATCAGGGTAGTAGATGGTAGGTCAGGGGAGATCAGGATAGTAGACAGTAGGTCAGGGGAGATCAGGGTAGTAGATGGTAGGTCAGGGGAGATCAGGGTAGTAGACGGTAGGTCAGGGTAGTAGACGGTAGGTCAGGGAAGTAGACGGTAGGTCAGGGGAGATCAGGGTAGTAGACAGTAGGTCAGGGGAGGTCAGGGTAGTAGACGGTAGGTCAGGGGAGATCAGGGTAGTAGACAGTAGGTCAGGGAAGTAGACGGTAGGTCAGGGGAGATCAGGGTAGTAGACGGTAGGTCAGGGAAGATCAGGGTAGTAGACGGTAGGTCAGGGGAGATCAGGGTAGTAGACAGTAGGTCAGGGAAGTAGACGGTAGGTCAGGGGAGATCAGGGTAGTAGACGGTAGGTCAGGGAAGATCAGGGTAGTAGATGGTAGGTCAGGGGAGATCAGGGTAGTAGACAGTAGGTCAGGGTAGTAGACGGTAGGTCAGGGGAGATCAGGGTAGTAGACGGTAGGTCAGGGGAGATCAGGGTAGTAGACGGTAGGTCAGGGAAGATCAGGGTAGTAGACAGTAGGTCAGGGTAGTAGACAGTAGGTCAGGTAAGTAAACGGTAGGTCAGGGAAGATCAGGGTAGTAGACGGTAGGTCAGGGGAGATCAGGGTAGTAGACGGTAGGTCAGGGGAGATCAGGGTAGTAGACGGTAGGTCAGGGAAGTAGACGGTAGGTCAGGGGAGGTCAGGGTAGTAGACGGTAGGTCAGGGGAGATCAGGGTAGTAGACGGTAGGTCAGGGGAGATCAGGGTAGTAGACAGTAGGTCAGGGAAGTAGACGGTAGGTCAGGGGAGATCAGGGTAGTAGACGGTAGGTCAGGGGAGATCAGGGTAGTAGACGGTAGGTCAGGGGAGATCAGGGTAGTAGACGGTAGGTCAGGGAAGTAGACGGTAGGTCAGGGGAGATCAGGGTAGTAGACGGTAGGTCAGGGAAGTAGACGGTAGGTCAGGGGAGATCAGGGTAGTAGACGGTAGGTCAGGGGAGATCAGGGTAGTAGACGGTAGGTCAGGGGAGATCAGGGTAGTAGACGGTAGGTCAGGGAAGTAGACGGTAGGTCAGGGGAGATCAGGGTAGTAGACGGTAGGTCAGGGGAGATCAGGGTAGTAGATGGTAGGTCTGGGGAGATCAGGGTAGTAGACGGTAGGTCAGGGGAGGTCAGGGAAGTAGACGGTAGGTCAGGGGAGATCAGGGTAGTAGACGGTAGGTCAGGGGAGGTCAGGGTAGTAGACGGTAGGTCAGGGAAGTAGACGGTAGGTCAGGGGAGATCAGGGTAGTAGACGGTAGGTCAGGGGAGGTCAGGGTAGTAGATGGTAGGTCAGGGGAGATCAGGGTAGTAGACGGTAGGTCAGGGAAGTAGACGGTAGGTCAGGGGAGATCAGGGTAGTAGACGGTAGGTCAGGGAAGTAAACGGTAGGTCAGGGGAGATCAAGACTGTAACAGTTCCACCCTCCCTGGAATCAGTGGAATGTCACATGAACTCTGTCCTCAAGGATTGACAGCCACACATATGGTGTCTGGAAACTAACTGAATGGGACATTATCAGGACCAATCCCTGCTAGTGACAGATTCACATATACCCCCTAAAAGGCCAGTGAGCTCTCAGCTTGTTGAAGGGTGCTGATACCTTCCAGCAGTTTTATGGTGAATGGCAAATGGTAATCTGGACTCAGGACTGAGTTTGGAAACCCCTGCAGCAACATACAGCAGTAGAGCTGCCTGGAGAGCAGGGTCATATTAGTGCACACCACACAGACAACGGAAAACGAGAACAAGGTCAAGTAGTCCCTGGCTGTTTGTCTGTTTTCCTCCGTTTGGTGCTTAGGCAATACGACTATGAGCCCGCAGCCTAGACCCTTCTCTCTCTCACCTAGCCCCCTCTCTCTATCTCTCTCCCTAGCCCCCTCTCTCTCTCCCTAGCCCCCTCTCTCTCTCCCTTAGCCCCTCTCTCTCTTTAACCTAGCCCCTTTCTCTCTCCCATAGCCCCCTTTCTCTCCCCTAGCCCCCTCTCTCTCTCCCCTAGCCCCCTCTCTCTCTCCCCTAGCCCCCTCTCTCTCTCCCCTAGCCCCCTCTCTCTCTCCTAGCCCCCTCTCTCTCTCCTAGCCCCCTCTCTCTCTCCTAGCCCCCTCTCTCTCCCCTAGCCCCCCCTCTCTCTCCCCTAGCCCCCTCTCTCTCTTAACCTATCCCCCTCTCTCTCCCCCCTAGCCCCCTTTCTCTCTCCCTAGCCCCCTTTCTCTCTCCCCTAGCCCATTCTCTCTCTCCCTAGCCCATTCCCTCTCTCCCTAGCCCCCTTTCTCTCTCCCTAGCCCCCCCTCTCTCTAACCTAGCCCCTTCTCTCTCTAACCTAGCCCCTTCTCTCTCTAACCTAGCCCCTTCTCTCTCTCTAACCTAGCCCCTTTCTCTCTCCCCTAGCCCCCTTTCTCTCTCCTAGCTCCCCCTCTCTCCTAGCCCCCTCTCTCTAACCTAGCCCCCTTTCTCTCTAACCTAGCCCCTTCTCTCTCTAACCTAGCCCTTCTCTCTCTAACCTAGCCCCCTCTCTCTCTAACCTAGCCCCCTCTCTATCTAACCTAGCCCCCTCTCTCTCTAACCTAGCCCCCTCTCTCTCTAACCTAGCCCCTCTCTCTCTCTAACCTAGCCCCCTCTCTCTCTAACCTAGCCCCCCCTCTCTCTCCCCTAGCCCCCCCTCTCTCTCCCCTAGCCCCCTCTCTCTCTATCCTAGCCCCCTCTCTCTCTAACCTAGCCCCCTCTCTATCTAACCTAGCCCCCTCTCTCTCTCTAACCTAGCCCCTTCTCTCTCTAACCTAGCCCCTTCTCTCTGTAACCTAGCCCCCTCTCTCTCTCTCTCTAACCTAGCCCCCTCTCTCTCTAACCTAGCCCCTTCTCTCTCTAACCTAGCCCCCTCTCTCTCTAACCTAGCCCCCTCTCTCTCTAACCTAGCCCCTTCTCTCTCTAACCTAGCCCCTTCTCTCTCTAACCTAGCCCCTTCTCTCTCTAACCTATCCCCTTCTCTCTCTCCCTAGTCCCCTTTCTCTCTCCCTTAGCCCCCTCTCTCTCTCTCTCTCTCTCCCCTAGCCCCCTCTCTCTCTCTCTCCTAGCCACCTCTCTCTCTCTAACCTAGCCCCCTCTCTCTCTGGCCCTGCCAGTCTCTCCTCTCCTCACTGTGGGCCCTGCCAGTCTCTCCTCTCCTCACTGTGGGCCCTGCCAGTCTCTCCTCTCCTCACTGTGGGCCCTGCCAGTCTCTCCTCTCCTCACTGTGGGCCCTGCCAGTCTCTCCTCTCCTCACTGTGGGCCCTGCCAGTCTCTCCTCTCCTCACTGTGGGCCCTGCCAGTCTCTCCTCTCCTCACTGTGGGCCCTGCCAGTCTCTCCTCTCCTCACTGTGGGCCATGCCAGTCTTTCCTCCCGGTGTGGTGGCAGCGCCCTCTGTCAGTTATCTAGGGTTAATATACTGTATCATTGGTAGAATGCCTCCCTGGTGGTTACTGGCCACAGTCCACTCCCCAGGGATACATCGTCTACATGGCCTACATACTTAGCCCTCCTGTTGGTCTCCTAGAAAACGGCTCCGTTAAGAGAGGGCTGGTATGGAGTGGGATGATTCTGGTTATTACATTTTCCTCAAATGAATCATGATTACAGAGTGATCTGTGTCGCTTTCAGCTCCGCTGTTTGTGGCCTGGCAGAGGACAGACGACTAGTCAGCCCCCCTAAGAAGAGAAATGGGAGAAAACTGCACGTAGTGAAGCTGGGTTCTGTCTGGCTCACTGGTGTTGGGATCTCCTCAGTATCGTTGGGTTCTGTCTGGCACACTGGTGTTGGGATCTCCTCAGTATCTTGTGTGTGTGTGTGTGTGTGTGTGTGTGACGGTGTGATGTTTTCATGCATGGCTCCAGAGAACACCGTGAGCTGTGAAATTCTCCATAACACATATTACACTTGAGCTTAGAGAGACAGTAGTGTGGATATTACACACTACACACTGCTGCTGGGGCCAACTGTGTTTAGTAATGACACCCAGACATCAGGGGCCAACTGTGTTTAGTAATGACACCCAGACATCAGGGGCCAACTGTGTTTAGTAATGACACCCAGACATCAGGGGCCAACTGTGTTTAGTAATGACACCCAGACATCAGGGGCCAACTGTGTTTAGTAATGACACCCAGACATCAGGGGCCAACTGTGTTTAGTAATGACACCCAGACATCAGGGGCCAACTGTGTTTAGTAATGACACCCAGACATCAGGGGCCAACTGTGTTTAGTAATGACACCCAGACATCAGGGGCCAACTGTGTTTAGTAATGACACCCAGACATTAGGGGCCAACTGTGTTTAGTAATGACACCCAGACATCTGGGGCCAACTGTGTTTAGTAATGACACCCAGACATCTGGGGCCAACTGTGTTTAGTAATGACACCCAGACATCAGGGGCCAACTGTGTTTAGTAATGACACCCAGACATCAGGGGCCAACTGTGTTTAGTAATGACACCCAGACATCAGGGGCCAACTGTGTTTAGTAATGACACCCAGACATCTGGGGCCAACTGTGTTTAGTAATGACACCCAGACATCAGGGGCCATCTGTGTTTAGTAATGACACCCAGACATCTGGGGCCAACTGTGTTTAGTAATGACACCCAGACATCTGGGGCCAACTGTGTTTAGTAATGACACCCAGACATCTGGGGCCAACTGTGTTTAGTAATGACACCCAGGTGGTGAAGGACATACTGCTCATCCCGGACCAGGCCCAAATCCCAGACACTCGTAAAAGGAAGAGGCCGTGTTCTGGAGGCCGGCGTGCGGGATACCTGACGAGACTTCGTCTGCGAGTGGATTAACCGCCTCTACCGTTCGTTCTATTGGCGAGCGTGCGATCACTGGAGAGTAGACTGGACGAGCTCCGTTCGAGACTATCCTATCAACGGGACCTGAAGAACTGTAACATCCTGTTTCTCAGAGTCGTGGCTGAACAAGGACATGGATGATATAGATCGAGCACATTTTTCTATACATCAGCAGGACAGAACGGAAGCTTCTGGTAAACTCAGGGGGGGAGTTGTGTGTCTCTTTGTTAACAACAGCTGGTGCGCGATCTCTAATATTCAGGAAGTCTCGAGGTTCTGCTCGCCTGAATACCTTATGATAAATTGTACACCATATATTACAATTTTTCGTAGCTGTCTATTTACCACCACAAACCGATGCTGGCATTAAGACCTCACTCAACCAGCTGTATAGGGCCGTAAGCAAACAAGAAAACGCTCATCCAGAGGCGGCGCTCCTAGTGGCCGGGGACTTTAATGCAAGAAAAATGAAATCTGTTTTCTACCAGCATGTCACCTTTGCAACTAGAGGCGAAAAAACTCTAGATCACCTTTACCCCACACACAGAGAGCTCCCCCTCACCCTCCAATTGGCTAATCTAACCACAACTCTATCCTCCTGATTTCCTGCTTACAAGCAAAAACTCAAACAGGAAGCACCAGTGACACGCTCAGTACGGAAGTGGTCCGATGAAGCGGATGCTAAGCTACAGGACTGTTTCGCTAGCACAGACTGGAATATGTTCCGGAGTTAATCAGATGGCATTGAGGAGTTTATCACAGTCACCGGCTTCTCTAGTTCATACGATGATTGAAATGATGACTCCAGATGTGGAGTGTATCTTTGTTTAATTGTAGAAACATGTAGTTAACGTTCCACATGTAGATGCTTGGTGTTTGAATACTTGTTAACAGATACTTTGTTTCCTTCTCTTCTCTTTTATCCTCAGGCCCCTCTGAGCCCCGGAGACCCAGGAAAGGACTGACGAGAACGCCATGGCTTAAACCCTGTGCCCCACTAGACACCTGTCCCCCCCCCCCCCCCTCCCTCCCTCCCTCCCTCCCTCCCACTGTCCACAACCCCACCCACCTCAGTCTCTCCCTCTCCCCGGCCTCCCTAACCCTGGGCAGCGCCCCCCCCCCCCAGTCTCTCCCTGTTCCCAGCCTCCCTAACCCTGGGCAGCACCCCCCCCCAGTCTCTCCCTCTCCCCGGCCTCCTTAACCCAGGGCAGCGCCCCCCTCTGGAGACAACATGATGATGAGCCTCCAGAAGGACCACGCCATGGGCTCTGACCGGGACCTTCAGTCCTCCACCTCCTCCTCAGTCAGCCTGCCCTCCGTCAAGAAGGCCCCCAAGAAGAGACGTCTGTCCCTGGGGAACCTGTTCAGACGGCGCCGGGAGCCCAAGAGGAAGTCCAAGGAGCTCCGAGGAGGAGGAGGAGGAGGAGGAGGAGGAGGAGGAGGAGGAGGAGATGCCATCGCCAGCATAGACAGCATCCACTCAGACCTCATGCTAAACGATAAGAACTCTGCCTACTCAGTGGCAGGAGCTGCCTGCACCTCCTCCCTAGTGGCCTCATCTTCCTCCTCCTCTTCTTCCTCCCGGGGTCCAGAGCTGCTGGAGTGCCCGCTGTGCCTTCTACGCCACTCCAGGGACAGTTTCCCAGACATCATGACCTGCCACCACCGCTCCTGTGCGGACTGCCTGCGCCAGTACTTGCGGATAGAGATCAGTGAGTCGCGCGTCAACATCAGCTGTCCAGAGTGCTCCGAGCGGTTCAACCCCCACGACATCCGCATCATCCTGGGAGACCAGCCACTCATGGAGAAGTATGAGGAGTTCATGTTGAGGCGATGGCTGGTGGCTGACCCTGACTGCCGCTGGTGCCCCACCCCCGACTGCGGGTAAGATCCTAAGCTCAGACACATAGGGCGGGCCACACTGAGATTTCTGGATCAGATGAAATCATTTTGCGTCTAACAATATTAGCACGTTTGGCAATGGATTTGAAATCCTATTATGGTCTAAGCCCAGTCCTAGATATGAGTATAAATTCAGCATTTTCTGTCCCTGAAACCAGGGATGTTTTCATCTAAGCCCTGAGCTCTGTTTGTCCCTCCATTTCCCTGGCCAGTAATCTCTCTGAGTGTTAGAGAGAGGAGAGGGAGTGTATGCTAGCCTGTGACCTCCAGCTGTGTGTCTGGTCCTCTGCCAGCCTGCTGCCTGGCCTGCCTCAGTGGAACAATAGAGCAGAGTAGGGCTGGCCAGGCAGTCAGGCCTGCAGTGTGCTGACTGCATTGTTTAGCTTTAAACCCATTGTGCATTTAGTAGTGCTGAGTGATTTAGTGCATTTTGAAGTCTGTTCGATAAAAAAAAAAAATGATTCACGTTTTCAAAATTTCAGTTTCGATTATTAAAACATTAAATGCATTATGAAGTAATGACATACAAATTATTTTAGTGCTGGAGCCTCCCGAGTGGCTGGCTTCCGGGTTAAGTGAGCAGTGTGTCAATTTCGTGATATCCAATTGGTAGTTACAGTCTTGTCCCATCGCTGCAACTCCCGTACGGACTCGGGAGAGGCGAAGGTCGAAGGCCATGCGTCCTCCAAAACACGACCCTGCCAAGCCGCACTGCTTCTTGACACACTGCTCGCTTAACCCGGAAGCCAGCCGCACCAACGTGTCGGAGGAAACACCGTCCAGCTGGTGACACGAGTCGCCACAAGGAGTCTCTAGAGCGCGATGGGACAAGGACATCCGGGCCGGCCAAACCCTCCCCTAACCCGGTCGACGCTGGGCCAATTGTGCGCCGCCTGGGATCGAACCCGGGTCTGTAGTGACGCCACTCGGGAGGCCCCCCTCTGAGTTCTATTGGATAAGTAACTCTCCAACCATGTGATGGCAGGTGATGTGAAACCATAATAAGTTAGTTTTTTTTTTAATAACAAATTATGATAAATAACATCAAAGGCTGAACTGAAATCAACCAATACAGCTCCAACTATCATCTTATTATGCATTTATTTTAGCCAATCAGTCATCTGAGCCAGTGCAGTGTAAGTTGAGTGCCCTTCCCTATATGCATGCTGAAAGTCAGTAGTTAACTTGTTCTTTAAAAAATAGCATTGTATTTGGTCAAACACAATCCTCTCCATCCGTTTACTAAGAACAGGCAGCAAACCGATTTGGTCGGCTGTTACTCAGCAAAGGGTGCTTTCCGGTTTCCTTCCACGCCTGCGGACACACTCCTTTAGGCTTTGGTTAAAGACATAGCAAATAGGGGTGGGATCAGTCTGCTGCCAGTCTAGATAGTTTCCATCTAGGCTGTCTATACCTGGGAGCTTTGTTATTGATGGAAAACAATCGTTTTTACATCTCTTACACACACATTCAAAACAGAAATCCTTCTCTTTCATTATTACATCCTCAACACACAAATATGATGGTTCACTGTTCAATGTTCTCACTTCACTTCTGTTTGTCCACTTTACTAGTGAAAGTCATTGAAATGATTGGCTATATCAAAAGGTTTAAATGACCCATCAACTTCAATGAACGATAGTATTATATTATAATATTATTTAAGGTGCTGAAGTCTTTTTCCATAGTTTTTAAGTAATTTATCTTGTTTTGGTAATGGAATTTTAGTTACAAAATGTCTCAATTGCCAGTATGTCAACCAGTCAGCCGAGCAGTGGACCTGTTGACCACCTTTTTTGCGTCATTTCTTTGAACCATTCTTAAGTTCATCATCGATCATGAGGGCTCCAACAGCTTGTCAACAACTAGCTAGAATAATTTTACAAATACTCCCAAGTGCTGCATCTGGATTCTCCTCCTTACACACATCAGACCAACATACATGTTTTATATCCTCTGTAGCTCAGCTGGTAGAGCATGGCGCTTGTAACGCCAAGGTAGTGGGTTCGATCCCCGGGACCACCCATTCACACAAAAAAAATGTATGCACACATGACTGTAAGTCGCTTTGGATAAAAGCGTCTGCTAAATGGCATATTATTATTATTATTATTATTATATTATAAAGAGTCCTGAGAAATGTTTTTGTATGATCTCTTCTAAATTACTTTAGGCCCTGCCTTTTGGTACTTTGGCTTTCCTTGTTATTGCCACAATGTTATGGTCACTACCAGCCAATGGAAACTGATAATGTTATGGTCACTACCAGCCAATGGGAACTGATATTGTTATGGTCTCTACAGCCAATGGGAACTGATATTGTTATGGTCTCTACAGCCAATGGGAACTGATATTGTTATGGTCACTACAGCCAATGGGAACTGATATTGTTATGGTCACTACAGCCAATGGGAACTGATATTGTTATGGTCTCTACAGCCAATGGGAACTGATATTGTAATGGGTACTACAGCCAATGGGAACTGATATTGTTATGGTCTCTACAGCCAATATTCTCCAGATAGTGACAGTCTACACTTGGTGGCCTATAGCAGATCATATATATATATGCTGGTATGAAGAGATGGCACCACAGGGCTCAGGCTGCTGGTATGAAGAGATGGCACCACAGGGCTCAGGCTGCTGGTATGAAGAGATGGCACCACAGGGCTCAGGCTGCTGGTATGAAGAGATGGCACCACAGGGCTCAGGCTGCTGGTATGAAGAGATGGCACCACAGGGCTCAGGCTGCTGGTATGAAGAGATGGCACCACAGGGCTCAGGCTGCTGGTATGAAGAGATGGCACCACAGGGCTCAGGCTGCTGGTATGAAGAGATGGCACCACAGGGCTCAGGCTGCTGGTATGAAGAGATGGCACCACAGGGCTCAGGCTGCTGGTATGAAGAGATGGCACCACAGGGCTCAGGCTGCTGATATGAAGAGATGGCACCACAGGGCTCAGGCTGCTGGTATGAAGAGATGGCACCACAGGGCTCAGGCTGCTGGTATGAAGAGATGGCACCACAGGGCTCAGGCTGCTGGTTGCTTGGTGCCTGGCGCAACAACGTGCTGTCTCTGACTCACTGAACATTTCCCAAGTAGTGGACAACATTTCATGTGATGTCTACCACTAACAGCAGCTCTGTATTACTGTCCTGGTTCACCGTGCAGCTGAAAGCACTGCTGGTTAGAGGGGATATGGGAACCAGCCTGTAGAGGGACTGACTGAGAGGATTCACCGTGCAGCTGAAAGCACTGCTGGTTAGAGGGGATATGGGAACCAGCCTGTAGAGGGACTGACTGAGGAGAACACACATGTTGGAGCAGCCAATCAGCTCTGGGAGGGAGGGGCCAATGGTTCCAGCTTAACTTTAGCCCTTCTGTGATTGGTGGAGCTATGTGTTAAGAGTAGAGGGCTGGAGCAGGAGAGAGGCTGGCAACATGATGGGCCAAACCACCAGTCCTCTTCTCCCTGTCTCACTATGGGCCAAACCACCACTCAACCCTCCTCCAAGTCCTCTTCTCCCTGTCTCACTATGGGCCAAACCACCACTCAACCCTCCTCCCAGTCCTCTTCTCCCTGTCTCACTATGGGCCAAACCACCACTCAACTCTCCTCCCAGTCCTCTTCTCCCTATGGGCCAAACCACCACTCAACCCTCCTCCCAGTCCTCTTCTCCCTGTCTCACTATGGGCCAAACCACCAGTCCTCTTCTCCCTGTCTCACTATGGGCCAAACCACCACTCAACCCTCCTCCCAGTCCTCTTCTCCCTGTCTCACTATGGGCCAAACCACCACTCAACCCTCCTCCCAGTCCTCTTCTCCCTGTCTCACTATGGGCCAAACCACCACTCAACCCTCCTCCCAGTCCTCTTCTCCCTGTCTCACTATGGGCCAAACCACCAGTCCTCTTCTCCCTGTCTCACTATGGGCCAAACCACCAGTCCTCTTCTCCCTGTCTCACTATGGGCCAAACCACCACTCAACCCTCCTCCCAGTCCTCTTCTCCCTGTCTCACTATGGGCCAAACCACCACTCAACCCTCCTCCCAGTCCTCTTCTCCCTATGGGCCAAACCACCACTCAACCCTCTTCTCCCTATGGGCCAAACCACCACTCAACCCTCCTCCCAGTCCTCTTCTCCCTATGGGCCAAACCACCACTCAACCCTCCTCCCAGTCCTCTTCAACCCTCCTCCCAGTCCTCTTCTCCCTATGGGCCAAACCACCACTCAACCCTCCTCCCAGTCCTCTTCTCCCTATGGGCCAAACCACCACTCAACCCTCCTCCCAGTCCTCTTCTCCCTGTCTCACTATGGGCCAAACCACCAGTCCTCTTCTCCCTGTCTCACTATGGGCCAAACCACCACTCAACCCTCCTCCCAGTCCTCTTCTCCCTGTCTCACTATGGGCCAAACCACCAGTCCTCTTCTCCCTGTCTCACTATGGGCCAAACCACCACTCAACCCTCCTCCCAGTCCTCTTCTCCCTGTCTCCCTATGGGCCAAACCACCACTCAACCCTCCTCCCAGTCCTCTTCTCCCTGTCTCCCTATGGGCCAAACCACCACTCAACCCTCCTCCCAGTCCTCTTCCTCCAGTTGGACTCGATACCTGCTGGCTCAGTAAGAATGGATGCTGTCTTTTTGTCATTGACCTGCTGGAAAGGAGAGGACGGAGCAGGAAAGGAGAGATGAGGCCTCACTCTGGTGAGAGAGAGTCGAGGGCAGATGGTCCATCCATTAGCCTACGGTGTTAACTCCATCACATGACATTTACATTTGACATTTTTTGTCATTTAGCAGATGCTCTTATCCAGAGCGACTTACAGGAGCAATTAGGGTTAAGTGCCTTGCTCAAGGGCACATCGATCGATTTTTTTTAACCTAGTCTGCTCGGGGATTCGAACCAGCCACTTTTGGTTACTGGCCCAGCGCTCTTAACCGCTAGGCTACCTGCCGGCCTATATATTATATCATCAGCGTGATGCTGCAGGCTGGCCTATATATTATATCATCAGCGTGATGCTGCAGGCTGGCCTATATATTATATCATCAGCGTGATGCTGCAGGCTGGCCTATATATTATATCATCAGCGTGATGCTGCAGGCTGGCCTGGCTCCGAGTGTTGCGTGTGGCAGCAATGCAGGGTCAGTGCCTTCAGAAAGTATTCATACCCCTTGACTTATTCCACATTTTGTTGTGTTACAGCCTGAATACAAAATGGATTACATTTATTTTCCCCCTCACCCATCTACACACAATACCCATAATGACAAAGTGAAAACATGTTTATAGAAATGGTATTATTTTATTTTTTATTTTTTTTTGAAATTCAGAAATATCTCATTTACCTAAGTATTCACACCCCTGAGTCGATACTTTGTAGAAGCATCTTTGGCGGCGATTACAGCTTTGAGTCGTCTTCAGTATGCCTGTATCGGCTTTGCACATCTGGGTTTGGGAATTTTCTCCCATTCTTCCTTGCAGATTTTCTCATGCTCTGTTAGATGGGGAGCGGCAGTGAACAGCAATCTTCAAGTCTTTCCACAGATTTTCAATGGGATTCAAGTCTGGGCTTTGGCTGGACCACTGAAGGACTTTCACATTCTTGTTCTAAAGCCATTCCAGCGTTGCTTTGGTTTTATGCTTGGGGTCATTGTCCTGATGGAATTTAAATCTTCGCCCCAGTCTAAGGTAATTTGCATTCTGAAGTAGGTTCTCATCAAGGATTTTCCTGTATTTGGCTCCATTTATTGTTCCCTCTATCCTTACCAGTCTCCCAGTCCCTGCTGCTGAAAAGCAACCCCATAGCGTGATGTTGCCACCACCATGCTTCACGGTAGGGATGGTGTTAGACGGGTGATGAGCTGTGCCTGGTTTTCTCCAGACATGGCGCTTTGCATTCGGGTCAAAGAGTTACATTTCTGTCTCATCAGACCACAGAATATTTTGCCTTTATGATCAGAGTCTTTCACGTGTCTTTTCTTAACTCCAGGCGTGCTGCCCTTTTCTCAGGAGATGCTTCCGTCTGGCCACTCTCCCATAATTCCCAGATTGGTGAAGTGAGGGAGAGACTGTTGTCCTTCTGGTAGGTTCTCACATCTCAGCCAAGGAACTCTGTAGTTCTGTCAGAGTGGTCATTGGGTTCTTGGTCAACCTCCCTGACCAAGGTCATTCTTTCCCGGTTGCTCAGTTTGGTCGGACGGCCAGCTCTAGGCAGTCTGGGTATTTCCATATTTTTTCCATTTCCTAATGATTTCACTGTACTCTTGGAAACTTTCAACACTTTAGAAATAGTTGTATACCCTTCCCCAGATATATGCCTCATCACAGAGATCTACGGACAGTTCCTTGGACTTCATGGGATAGTTTCTGCTCTGACATGCCCTGTCAACTGTGGGACCTTATATAGACAGGAGTGTTTCTTTATAAATCATGTCCAAACAATTGAATTGGCCACAAAGTTGTAGTGACATCTCAAGGATGATCAAAGGAAAGTGGATGCACTTGAGCTCAGTTTGGATTGTCATAACAAAGGGGTGTGAATACTTATGCATTTTAGATATTGCTGTATTTCATTTTCAATTAAAAAAAAAAAGAATAATCTAAAAACGTGTTTTCACTTTGTCATTATGGGGTATTGTGTTTAGATGGTTGAGGGGAAAAACATATTTAATCCATTTTGCATTCAAGCTGTAACACAACAAAATGTGGAATAAGTCAAGGAGTCTAACTGTAAGTCGCTCTGGATAAGAGCGTCTGCTAAATGACTAAAATGTAAATGTATGAATACTTTCTGAAGGCGCTGTAGATCCATTGTCTCTGTCCGGTTTGTCCCCAGTGTTCTCTGCCTGCCTGCCTGCCTGCCTGCCTGCCTGGCTGGCTCTGCCATACAGGACACTCAGTAATCCCCTAGTCATGTTGTTCTGTTTAAAGTTGTTAGCTAATTCCCTTCCTGACTGGGTGTTGGCAGAAAGCCAGGCCCAGGGTGTCTGTTGTACCACGAGGCTGGGATAGGGAGGGAGGGACAGGGAGGGAGGGACAGGGAGGGAGGGACAGGGACAGGGAGGGAGGGACGGAGAGGGACAGGGAGGGACGGAGAGGGACAGGGAGGGATGGACAGGGACAGGGAGGGATGGATGGACAGGGAGGGATGGACAGGGACAGGGAGGGACAGGGACAGGGAGGGAGGGACGGGGAGGGAGGGACAGGGAGGGACAGGGACAGGGACAGGGAGGGACAGGGAGGGAGAGGGAACAGGGAGGGATGGACAGGGACAGGGAGTGATGGACAGGAAAAAAACAGGGAGGGATGGATGGACAAGGGAGGGATGGGGGTTGGGGGGGGGACAGGGACAGGGAGGGACAGGGAGGGAGGGACGGGGAGGGAGGGACAGGAACAGGGAGGGATGGATGGACAGGGAGGGATGGACAGTGGACAGGGAGGGAGGGACACAAGGGAGGGAGGGACAGGGATGGACAGGGACAGGGAGTGATGGACAGGAACAGGGAGGGATGGATGGACAGGAGGGATGGACAGGGACAAGGAGGGACAGGGACAGGGAGGGGGACAGGGATAGGGAGGGACGTACAGGGAGGGAGGGACGGACAGGGAGGGGACAGGGAGGTGACGGAACAGGGGCTAGGGACAGGGAGGGACGGACGGGGAGGGGGGGAGGGACAGGGACAGGGAGGGACGGACGGACAGGGAGGGATGGAGGGACAGGGAGGGATGGACAGGGGGCACAGGCAGGGAGGGACAGGGAGGGAGGGATGGGACAGGAACAGGGAGGGGATGGACAGGGAGAGGGAGGGATGGACAGGGAGAGGGAGGGAGGGACAGGGAGAGGGAGGGATGGACAGGGAGAGGGAGGGAGGGACAGGGAGAGGGAGGGATGGACAGGGAGGGATGGACAGGGAGAGGGAGGGAGGGACAGGGAGAGGGAGGGGAGGGACAGGGAGGGACAGGGAGGGACGGACAGGGAGGGATGGACAGGGACAGGGAGGGATGGACAGGGAGGGAGGGACAGGGACAGGGAGGGATGGACAGGGAGGGGAGGGACAGGGACAGGGAGGGATGGACAGGGAGGGACAGGGACAGGGAGGGATGGACAGGGAGGGACAGGGACAGGGAGGGATGGACAGGGAGGGAGGGACAGGGACAGGGAGGGATGGACAGGGAGGGACAGGGACAGGGAGGGATGGACAGGGACAGGGAGGGAGGGACAGGGAGGGAGGGACAGGGAGGGATGGACAGGGACAGGGAGGGATGGACAGGGACAGGGAGGGAGGGACAGGGAGGGAGGGACAGGGAGGGAGGGACAGGGACAGGGAGGGATGGACAGGGACAGGGAGGGAGGGACAGGGAGGGATGGACAGGGACAGGGAGGGAGGGGACAGGGAGGGAGGGATGGACAGGGACAGGGAGGGATGGAGAGGGACAGGGAGGGAGGGACAGGGAGGGAGGGATGGACAGGGACAGGGAGGGATGGAGAGGGAGGCAGGGAGGGATGGAGAGTTTTTAAAAACAACATGCATTTAGTTTTGCCCATATTAAGCACTAGTTTTAAATCAGCAAGGGATTCCTGCATAGCTATAAAATCTGACTGTAGTTTTGACACAGCCAGATCAACAGTCGGGGCAATAGCATACATAATAGTATCATCCGCATATAGATGAAGTTTAAATTTAACAGATTGACCAATGGTGTTCATATAAATAGTGAAGAGAACAGGTCCCAAAAATCAACCCCTGTGGTACACCTTTATGAAATTCAGACTTAACCCCATCAATCACGATGGCCTGAGTTCTGTCACTAATATAATCATGAAACCATGAACAGGTGTCAGAGCTCAGGCCTATCGAGGACAATTTATTAAATAAAATAGCATTATCAAACGCTTTTGACAGGTCCACAAACAAAGCAGCACATTTCATTTTAGTGTCTAAAGCGTTGATAAGATCATTAACAACTAAAGTGGTTGCTGTAATAGTGCCGAGGCCTAAACCCTGATTTGATTTACATTCAAAATACATTTTCTCAGATAAAGAACAGCAAAGTTGTACATTTACCAAGGATTGAAGAATCTTAGCTGGACAAGGAAGCGTTGAAATGGGGTCAGGCAGCTAATGACCAGGAGAAAGCCGTCATGGTTACAGGACAGACACAGAGACATGCTCCTGTATTCAGAATACATACACTCGCTGGTGTAAAATACTTCAATAAAAATACTTTAAGTCGTTTTTTGGGGTATCTGTACTTTACTTTTTTTTTTTTTTTTTTTACTACTTTTACTTCACTACATTCCTAAAGAAAATAATGTACTTTTTATTCCATACATTTTCCCTGACACCCTTACTCAAGTGGTATTTTAATGGGTGACTTTCACTTTTACTTGAGTCATTTTCTATTAAGGTATCTTTACTTTTACTCAAGTATGACAATTGGGTACTTTTTCCCACCACTGCATACACTACACTCAGGAGAATCATTTCATAGCATGCAGGCAGTTCAATGCGTCTGTTTCTGCTTTCATTGGCTACTGAGACGACTTCAGAAACACACTACATACTTTCCAGCCTCTGTAGTCCCCCAGTCTATCTCCTCTGTCTTTATAGCCGACTAGAATCACCACTCTCGACGGGTCTGACCTAGAGTATGTGGACAACTACAAATACCTAGGTGTCTGGTTAGACTGTAAACTCAACTTCCAGACTCACATAAAGAATCTCCAATCCAAAGTTAAATCTAGAATCGGCTTCCTATTTCGCAACAAAGCCTCCTTCACTCATGCTGCCAAACATGCCCTCGTAAAACTGACTATCCTACCGATCCTTGACTTCGGCGATGTCATTTACAAAATAGCCTCCAACACTCTACTCAGCAAATCAAATTGGATGTAGTCTATCACAGTGCCATCCGTTTTGTCTCCAAAGCCCCATATACTACCCACCACTGTGACCTGTACGCTCTTGTTGGCTGGTCCTCACTACATATTCGTCGCCAAACCCACTGGCTCCAGGCCATCTATAAATCACTGCTAGGCAAATCCCCGCCTTATCTTAGCTCATTGGTCACCATAGCAACACCCACCCGTAGTCTGCGCTCCAGCAGGTATATCTCACTGGTCATTCCCACAGCCAACACCTCCTTTGGCCGCCATTCCTTCCAGTTCTCTGCTGCCAATGACTGGAACGAATTGCAAAAATCTCTGAAGCTGGAGACACTTATCTCCCTCACTAACTTTAAGCATCAGTTGTCAGAGCACCTTACCGATCACTGCACCTGTACACAGCCCATCTGAAATTAGCCCACCCAACTACCTCATCCCTATATTGTTATTTATTTTGCTCTTTTGCACCCCAGTATCTCTATTTGCACATAACATAATCTCTTGCACATCTAGCATTCCAGTGTTAATACTATTGTAATTATTCTGCACTATAGCCTATTTATTGCCTTACCTCCATAACTTGCTACATTTGCACACACTGTATATATATTTTCTGTTGTATTTCTGACTTTATGTTTTTTTTTTTTTACCCCATATGTAACTCTGTGTTGTTTTTATTGCACTACTTTGCTTTATCTTGGCCAGGTCGCAGTTGTAAATGAGAACCTGTTCTCAACTGGCTTACCTGGTTAAATAAAGGTGAAATAAAAAATAAAATAAAATAAAATACAAAAATAGCCAGACGGTGTTCAGGCCTCCTTGCTTGGCTGTGTTCAGCCTGCTGCTCTTAAGCTGCTGGCAGCCATGTCCTTTTCTTCAGGAATGGTTTGAGTTAGCTGGAACTTTCTTTTCCCTCAGCAGAGCACAGTTAGAGCTATTCACACAGTCAGTCTGGTTCTTAGTGTTGAAGCCTACTGCTGTTTGTTACAGTCCACACAGTCAGTCTGGTTCTTAGTGTTGAAGCCTACTGCTGTTTGGTACAGTCCACACAGTCAGTCTGGTTCTTAGTGTTGAAGCCTACTGCTGTTTGGTACAGTCCACACAGTCAGTCTGGTTCTTAGTGTTGAAGCCTACTGCTGTTTGGTACAGTCCACACAGTCAGTCTGGTTCCTAGTGTTGAAGCCTACTGCTGTTTGTTACAGTCCACACAGTCAGTCTGGTTCCTAGTGTTGAAGCCTAATGCATCTCTGTACTGCCACCAGCTGCAGGACAGACAACCAGGGGCGCAACTTTCACTGGGGACGGGGGGGACGGAGACGGGGGCATGTCCCCCCACATTCTGAAATAGCATTTGTGTCCCCCCTCCAGTTTTAGCAGGGGAATGTGATACAAAACGAGGCAATGATGTGCTTTAGGACCATGCGGATGCCTCAGAGCGGTCGGGGAGGCTGTTTAGGAGTGTTTCTCCGACCTATATTAATATATATATAATAATTGTCCCCCCCACTTCTAAAACCAAAGTTGCGCCCCTGCAGACAGCCATAAGGCTACCTCAGTCTGTTTCGCTGGCTATGGAGCAGCAGTACTGTGACTGGTCCCAGATCAGATGATCCAGGAGAATACACTGCTCCTCAGTGGCCCATAGAGGACATCAGAGCATTCCTCCTGATGGTTACACCATCTCTGTTTCCTCCTGATGGTTAAACCATCTGTTTCCTTCTGATGGTTACACCATCTCTGTTTCCTTCTGATGGTTAAACCATCTCTGTTTCCTCCTGATGGCGCCTTCCTCCTGCTCCTGCTCCTCCTCCTTCTCCTGCTCTACCTCTTCCTCCTTCTCCTCCTCCTCCTCCTTCTCCTGCTCCATAACTACTGATCAGGGCCTAAAATTAACTTTTTGATTCACCAGCCACTGTGGCAGGTAGATTACAAAATCTACCAGCCACTCAGATTTTTTTACCAGCTAAAATATTTTTTCGCCTTAATTACATCAAAAAACACAACATTAAAAAAAAATAATGGATGGCCATGCTTTGTAATGTTTCTAAAACAAGAAATATATTAGTAATGTGGTATATTACTCAATTTAATAATTGTTTTGTCTTTTAATCAAAATATCAGACAATATGTTTAGCTGCCCATTTAAGGGCGGGAGTTTTATGCCTGTGCTCAGCGTCTCCAAAAATGAATCTATCAGCGCTTCACTCATTGCACACAGCGCCGCTGCGCGAGGTGGGTTCTAGGATGTGTGTTTCTTTGTGCATCTGAAATAAAGCAGCAGAAGTTTCTCCAACCCCAACTCACACCTGTGCTTGTAACTATTTTTATTCATAGGACCTTGAAAATTGAGCACCCGCCAATGTGGCTGGTGAAATAGACATTCTTATCTTATCTGCCAATACCTAAATTGACCCGCATTTGGCGAGTGTAAATGTTATGCCCTGCCACTGATCCAGCCTGGAGACTCTCTGGGGGGCTGTTGTGTTCTGGCCAGCTGAGAAAGACTGCCCCCTTTCATTGAAGCCACGAAGTTCAAGGCCGACCGTAGTACTGCAGACATTGTTAGCAGAAAACAGGATCCCCCATTATAGTGAATGGGTAAATGGCTATCTTCGTGGTCAATCTGTGTGTGAATAAATACACATTTCAAAGACAATCATGGTACCAATAATTGCTTCTAATAAACCAGATATATGTCCTTGCACTGATTATTTTAAAATTGCACACAGAAGTTCTAAGGATAATTTAGTAGCTAACGGCAGCCTGCAGTACCCTGGTCGGCCTTCAACTTGAGTTACTCAATGAGAGGAGGCAGCACTGAGCTAGCCTGCAACATCACTTCCTTGGCTTCAAATGCATGCACTGAGACTCAGATTTCTCTTCTCACTTTGAAATGTATGCAAAACTAAATCCATTGCTTGGCATACATTTTAAAGTGAAAAATCTTGAGTCTCAGCGTAATTCCGTTACCGTGAAATTGCCCATGCGCTATTCAGTCTTCACATAGGAATGAATGGTGTCATGTGATCGATGGCTTCGTCCATATACATTAGTACTGCTAGATTTGAGGAATCTGAATGAATGAACAGATAGAAACAGGGGTTTCCAGACTCCTGCACATTGAGCACAGATTGCATTGTATCCATTTCTCTCCTGCAGTCAAGATGTAACCCTGACCTGTTTGTACCTCTGTTTTGTCCCCCCAGGTATGCAGTCATTGCCTTTGGCTGTGCCAGCTGTCCTAAGATCACGTGTGGGCGTGAGGGATGTGGCACAGAGTTCTGCTACCACTGTAAGCAGCTGTGGCACCCCAACCAGACGTGTGACGCCGCCCGACAGCAGAGAGCCCAGAGCCTGAGGCTGCGTGCCTTCAGCTCCTCGTCTCTCAACTACAGCCAGGAGAGTGGTGCTGCAGGTAACACCCACTCCAGTTGAGGTTTAGGTCTAATCGAATGCTTTGAACCAAATACAAACTTTGAAAACAAGATGTAAAAAACGTTGTTTTAAACTTCTTAAAATTAGTTTCATTACTTTAAGTAGGCTATTTTAACCATAGGTGATCAGTCTGCTGCTACAGGTCTGGTGGAAAAGAACCCGAGGGGGACTCGTTTCGGCTTATGGATCCGTGTTATCAGTATGTCAGAGGACAGAATAACAAACAAGGTTCTCAACTGGGATACAGTGCATTCGGAAAGTATTCAGACCCCTTTTTCCACATTTTGTTACGTTACAGCCTTATTCTAAAATGGATTAAATTAGTTTTTTCCCTCATCAATCTACACACAATAACCCATAATGACAATGCAAAAACAGGTTTTTATAAATTTTTGCAAATTCAGACCCTTTGCTATGCTATGAGACTCAAAATGGAGTTCCGATGCATCCTGTTTCCATTGATCATCCTTGAGATGTTTCTACAACTTGATTGGAGTCCACCTGTGGTAAATTCAATTGATTGGACATGACTTGGAAAGGCACACACCTGTCTATATAAGGTCCCACAGTTGACAGTGCATGTCAGAGCTAAAACCAAGCCATGAGGTCAAAGGAATTGTCCGTAGAGCTCCGAGACAGGATTGTGTCGAGGCACAGATCTGGGGAAGGGTACCAAAACATTTCTGCAGCATTGAAGGTCCCCAAAAACACAGTGGCCTCCATCATTCTTAAATGGAAGAAGTTTGGAACCACCAAGACTTTTCCTAGAGCTGGCCGCCCGGCCAAACTGAGCAATCGGGGGAGAAGGGCCTTGGACAGGGAAGTGACCAAGAAACTGATGGTCACTCTGACAGAGCTCCAGAGTTCCTCTGTGGAGATGGGAGAACCTTCCAGAAGGACAGGACAACCATCTCTGCAGCACTCCACCAATCAGGCCTTTATGGTAGAGTGGCCAGATGGAAGCCACTCCTCAGTAAAAGGCACATGACAGCCCGCTTGGAGTTTTCCAAAAGGCATCTAAAGGACTCTCAGACCATGAGAAACAAGATTGAACTCTTTAGCCTGAATGCCAAGCGTCACGTCTGGAGGAAACCTGGCACCATGCCTACGGTGAAGCATGGGGGTGGAAGCATCATGCTGTGGGGATGTTTTTCAGCGGCAGGGACTGGGAGACTAGTCAGGATCGAGGGAAAGTTGAACGGAGCAAAGTACAGAGAGAGCCTTGATAAAAACCTGCTCCAGAGCACTCAGGACCTCAGACTGGGGCGAAGGTTCACCTTCCAACAGGACAACGACCCTAAGCACACAGCCAATACAACGCAGGAGTGGCTTTGGGACAAGTCTCTGAATGTCCTTGAGTGGTCCAGCCAGAGCCCGGACTTGAGAACCTTAACAAACATCTCTGGAGAGACCTGAAAATAGCTGTGCAGCAACGCTCCCCATCCAACCTGACAGAGCTTGAGAGGATCTGCAGAGAAGAATGGGAGAAACTCCCCAAATACAGGTGTGCCAAGCTTGTAGCGTCATACCCAAGAAGACTCAAAGCTGTAATCGCTGCCAAACGTGCTTCAACAAAGTACTGAGTAAAGGGTCTGAATACTTATGTAAATGTGATATTTCAGTTTTTTTTTATTTGTATACATTTACAAAAATGTATAACCTGCTTTTGCTTTGTCATTATGGGGTATTGTGTGTAGATTGATGAGGGGGAAAAAAACAATTTAATCAATTTTAGAATAAGGCTGTAACGTAACAAAATGTGGAAAATGTCAAGGGGTCTGAATACTTTCCGAATGCACTGTCTATGTGCTGTCTGGGATTTAGGGGACGTGGACTCTACTCTCTACCTGTTAAACAGACACTAGGCTTCTATTCCACATATTTGACATCTCCAATTGTCTCCATCTCCATCCCAGCTGATGACATCAAGCCGTGTCCGCGCTGCGCTGCTTACATCATCAAGATGAACGACGGCAGCTGTAACCACATGACCTGTGCTGTGTGCGGCTGTGAGTTCTGCTGGCTCTGCATGAAGGAGATCTCTGACCTGCACTACCTGAGGTGAGAGGCAAAGGAGGAGTTAGTGGGCTGGCAACACTCTCAGTAGGAGGACATCCTTCTCTCTACAGTAGCCACAGTGTTCTGCCTCTGAATAGCCCCCCCCTCCCCCTCTCTCTCCCCCCTCCAGCCCGTCAGGCTGCACCTTCTGGGGTAGGAAGCCGTGGAGCAGGAAGAAGAAGATCCTGTGGCAGCTGGGCACGCTGGTGGGCGCTCCGGTGGGCATCGCTCTGATCGCTGGCATCGCCATCCCCGCCCCGCCATGATCATAGGCATCCCTGTGTATGTGGGGAGAAAGGTGAGTTAACCCTAACGCACTGCAGACTCAGAGTTCATCACATTACATTAGCAGTTGTTTTGACAGGTAGATAAATGGCTTCATTGTTGTCTGGTTATCAGTAATGAGTGTGTGCTGTACACGTGAATGGCAGATGGAAAGTCTAGGAGGCTGTAGTCCACTAACTTATTGGCTTTTCAGTTATAAAGATGCAGCAAAGTGCTGTTAAACTTAACCTACAATGTTGTTTCCAACAACTACTGTATACAAGTCAATGATTACACAGGCTTGTTTTATATGAACACAGACAGCAGGTCAAGTCAATGATTACACAGGCTTGTTTTATATGAACACAGACAGCAGGTCAAGTCAATGATTACACAGGCTTGTTTATATGAACACAGACAGCAGGTCAAGTCAATGATTACACAGGCTTGTTTTATATGAACAGACAGCAGGTCAAGTCAATGATTTGATTACACAGGCTTGTTTTATATGAACACAGACAGTAGGTCAAGTCAATGATTACACAGGCTTGTTTTATATGAACACAGACAGCAGGTCAAGTCAATGATTACACAGGCTTGTTTTATATGAACAGACAGCAGGTCAAGTCAATGATTACACAGGCTTGTTTATATGAACACAGACAGCAGGTCAAGTCAATGATTACACAGGCTTGTTTTATATGAACAGACAGCAGGTCAAGTCAATGATTACACAGGCTTGTTTTATATGAACAGACAGCAGGTCAAGTCAATGATTACACAGGCTTGTTTTATATGAACACAGACAGTAGGTCAAGTCAATGATTACACAGGCTTGTTTTATATGAACACAGACAGCAGGTCAAGTCAATGATTACACAGGCTTGTTTTATATGAACACAGACAGCAGGTCAAGTCAATGATTACACAGGCTTGTTTTATATGAACACAGACAGCAGGTCAAGTCAATGATTACACAACACAGGCTTGTTTTATATGAACAGACAGCAGGTCAAGTCAATGATTACACAGGCTTGTTTTATATGAACACAGACAGCAGGTCAAGTCAATGATTACACAGGCTTGTTTTATATGAACACAGACAGCAGGTCAAGTAAATGATTACACAGGCTTGTTTTATATGAACAGACAGCAGGTCAAGTCAATGATTACACAGGCTTGTTTTATATGAACAGACAGCAGGTCAAGTCAATGATTACACAGGCTTGTTTTATATGAACACAGACAGCAAGTGATATCAGTTTGTAGAATTCCCCCTCCAGCCTGCCAAGATATAACCAGAGCTAGCCAATAGATATAACCAGAGCTAGCCAATAGATATAACCAGAGCTAGCCAATATATATAACCAGAGCTAGCCAATAGATAGAACCAGAGCTAGCCAATAGATATAACCAGAGCTAGCCAATAGATATAACCAGAGCTAGCCAATAGATATAACCAGAGCTAGCCAATAGATATAACCAGAGCTAGCCAATAGATAGAACCAGAGCTAACCAATAGATATAACCAGAGCTAGCCAATAGATATAACCAGAGCTAGCCAATAGATATAACCAGAGCTAGCCAATATATATAACCAGAGCTAGCCAATATATATAACCAGAGCTAGCCAATAGATATAACCAGAGCTAACCAATAGATATAACCAGAGCTAGCCAATAGATATAACCAGAGCTAGCCAATAGATATAACCAGAGCTAGCCAATAGATATAACCAGAGCTAGCCAATAGATATAACCAGAGCTAGCCAATATATATAACCAGAGCTAGCCAATAGATATAACCAGAGCTAGCCAATAGATATAACCAGAGCTAACCAATATATATAACCAGAGCTAGCCAATAGATAGAACCAGAGCTAGCCAATAGATATAACCAGAGCTAGCCAATAGATATAACCAGAGCTGGCCAATAACCAACCACTGCATCACTCATGTAATGTGTTTTTAGTAAGTCTAGAGTCTATTGGCTAGCTCCGGAGACATTTGAAACCCCACCCTCTTTAAGGAATACCTGGGATAGGATAAAGTGTTCCTTCTACCACCTATAACCCCCCCCCCCCCCC
>CM062500.1:81525500-81623739 GCA_031479575.1 Coregonus ussuriensis
TTCCTAATGATTTCACTGTACTCTTGGAAACTTTCAACACTTTAGAAATAGTTTTATACCCTTCCCCAGATATATGCCTCATCACAGAGATCTACGGACAGTTCCTTGGACTTCATGGTATAGTTTCTGCTCTGACATGCCCTGTCAACTGTGGGACCTTATATAGACAGGAGTGTTTCTTTATAAATCATGTCCAAACAATTGAATTGGCCACAAAGTTGTAGTGACATCTCAAGGATGATCAAAGGAAAGTGGATGCACTTGAGCTCAGTTTGGATTGTCATAACAAAGGGGTGTGAATACTTATGCATTTTAGATATTGCTGTATTTCATTTTCAATTAAAAAAAAAAAGAATAATCTAAAAACGTGTTTTCACTTTGTCATTATGGGGTATTGTGTTTAGATGGTTGAGGGGAAAAACATATTTAATCCATTTTGCATTCAAGCTGTAACAAAACAAAATGTGGAATAAGTCAAGGAGTCTAACTGTAAGTCGCTCTGGATAAGAGCGTCTGCTAAATGACTAAAATGTAAATGTATGAATACTTTCTGAAGGCGCTGTAGATCCATTCTCTCTGTCCGGTTTGTCCCCAGTGTTCTCTGCCTGCCTGCCTGCCTGCCTGCCTGCCTGGCTGCCTGGCTCTGCCATACAGGACACTCAGTAATCCCCTAGTCATGTTGTTCTGTTTAAAGTTGTTAGCTAATTCCCTTCCTGACTGGGTGTTGGCAGAAAGCCAGGCCCAGGGTGTCTGTTGTACCACGAGGCTGGGATAGGGAGGGAGGGACGGACAGGGAGGGACGGACAGGGAGGGACAGGGAGGGAGGGACGGACAGGGAGGGACGGACAGGGAGGGACAGGGAGGGAGGGACGGAGAGGGACAGGGAGGGAGGGACGGAGAGGGACAGGGAGGGATGGACAGGGACAGGGACAGGGAGGGAGGGACAGGGACAGGGACAGGGAGGGGAGGGACAGGGACAGGGAGGGAGGGACGGAGAGGGACAGGGAGGGAGGGACGGAGAGGGACAGGGAGGGATGGACAGGGACAGGGAGTGATGGACAGGAACAGGGAGGGATGGATGGACAGGGGAGGGATGGACAGGGACAGGGAGGGACAGGGAGGGAGGGACGGGGAGGGAGGGACAGGAACAGGGAGGGATGGATGGACAGGGAGGGATGGACAGGGACAGGGAGGGAGGGACAGGGGAGGGAGGGACAGGGATGGACAGGGACAGGGAGTGATGGACAGGAACAGGGAGGGATGGATGGACAGGGAGGGATGGACAGGGACAGGGAGGGACAGGGACAGGGAGGGAGGGACAGGGATAGGGAGGGACGTACAGGGAGGGAGGGACGGACAGGGAGGGACAGGGAGGGACGGACAGGGAGGGACAGGGAGGGACGGACGGGGAGGGGGGGGAGGGACAGGGACAGGGAGGGACGGACGGACAGGGAGGGATGGAGGGACAGGGAGGGATGGACAGGGACAGGGAGGGATGGACAGGGACAGGGAGGCAGGGACAGGGACAGGGAGGGATGGACAGGAACAGGGAGGGATGGACAGGGACAGGGAGGCAGGGACAGGGACAGGGAGGCAGGGACAGGGACAGGGAGGGATGGACAGGGACAGGGAGGGATGGACAGGAACAGGGAGGGATGGACAGGAACAGGGAGGGATGGACAGGAACAGGGAGGGATGGACAGGAACAGGGAGGGATGGACAGGAACAGGGAGGGATGGACAGGAACAGGGAGGGATGGACAGGGACAGGGAGGGACAGGGATAGGGACGGACAGGGAGGCAGGGACAGGGAGGGATGGACACGAACAGGGCGCGACGGACAGGGAGGGAGGGAGGGACAGGGACAGGGAGGGATGGACAGGGAGGGAGGGATGGACAGGGAGGGACAGGGAGGGAGGGATGGACAGGGACAGGGACAGGGATGGACAGGGACAGGGAGGGATGGACAGGGACAGGGAGGGATGGACAGGGACAGGGAGGGATGGACAGGGACAGGGAGGGATGGACAGGAACAGGGAGGGATGGACAGGGACAGGGAGGGACAGGGACAGGGAGGGACAGGGACAGGGACAGGGAGGGATGGACAGGGACAGGGAGGGACAGGGAGGGATGGACAGGGACAGGGAGGGATGGACAGGAACAGGGAGGGATGGACAGGGACAGGGAGGGACAGGGACAGGGAGGGATGGACAGGGACAGGGAGGGATGGACAGGGACAGGGAGGGATGGGCAGGGACAGGGAGGGATGGACAGGGACAGGGAGGGACAGGGACAGGGAGGGATGGACAGGGACAGGGAGGGATGGACAGGGACAGGGAGGGATGGGCAGGGACAGGGAGGGATGGACAGGGACAGGGAGGGATGGACAGGAACAGGGAGGGATGGACAGGGACAGGGAGGGACAGGGACAGGGAGGGATGGGCAGGGACAGGGAGGGATGGACAGGGACAGGGAGGGATGGACAGGGAACAGGGAGGGATGGACAGGGACAGGGAGGGAGGGACAGGGAGGGAGGGACAGGGACAGGGAGGGATGGACAGGGACAGGGAGGGAGGGACAGGGACAGGGACAGGGAGGGATGGACATGGACAGGGACAGGGAGGGATGGATGGACAGGGACAGGGAGGGATGGACAGGGACAGGGAGGGATGGACAGGGACAGGGAGGCAGGGACAGGGAGGGATGGACATGGACAGGGAGGGATGGACAGGGAGGGAGGGACATGGACAGGGACAGGGAGGGATGGATGGACAGGGACAGGGAGGGGATGGACAGGGAGGGACAGGGACAGGGAGGGATGGACATGGACAGGGACAGGGAGGGATGGACAGGGACAGGGAGGGATGGACAGGGACAGGGAGGGATGGACAGGAACAGGGACAGGGAGGGATGGACAGGGACAGGGACAGGGAGGGATGGACAGGGACAGGGACAGGGAGGGATGGATGGAGAGGGACAGGGAGGGATGGATGGAGAGGGACAGGGAGGGATGGACAGGGACAGGGAGGGATGGACAGGGACAGGGACAGGGAGGGATGGACAGGGAGGGACAGGGACAGGGACAGGGATGGACAGGGACAGGGAGGGATGGAGAGTTTTTAAAAACAACATGCATTTAGTTTTGCCCATATTAAGCACTAGTTTTAAATCAGCAAGGGATTCCTGCATAGCTATAAAATCTGACTGTAGTTTTGACACAGCCAGATCAACAGTCGGGGCAATAGCATACATAATAGTATCATCCGCATATAGATGAAGTTTAAATTTAACAGATTGACCAATGGTGTTCATATAAATAGTGAAGAGAACAGGTCCCAAAAATCAACCCCTGTGGTACACCTTTATGAAATTCAGACTTAACCCCATCAATCACGATGGCCTGAGTTCTGTCACTAATATAATCATGAAACCATGAACAGGTGTCAGAGCTCAGGCCTATCGAGGACAATTTATTAAATAAAATAGCATTATCAAACGCTTTTGACAGGTCCACAAACAAAGCAGCACATTTCATTTTAGTGTCTAAAGCGTTGATAAGATCATTAACAACTAAAGTGGTTGCTGTAATAATGCCGAGGCCTAAACCCTGATTTGATTTACATTCAAAATACATTTTCTCAGATAAAGAACAGCAAAGTTGTACATTTACCAAGGATTGAAGAATCTTAGCTGGACAAGGAAGCGTTGAAATGGGGTCAGGCAGCTAATGACCAGGAGAAAGCGTCATGGTTACAGGACAGACACAGAGACATGCTCCTGTATTCAGAATACATACACTCGCTGGTGTAAAATACTTCAATAAAAATACTTTAAGTCGTTTTTTGGGGTATCTGTACTTTACTTTTTTTTTTTTTTTTTTTTACTACTTTTACTTCACTACATTCCTAAAGAAAATAATGTACTTTTTATTCCATACATTTTCCCTGACACCCTTACTCAAGTGGTATTTTAATGGGTGACTTTCACTTTTACTTGAGTCATTTTCTATTAAGGTATCTTTACTTTTACTCAAGTATGACAATTGGGTACTTTTTCCCACCACTGCATACACTACACTCAGGAGAATCATTTCATAGCATGCAGGCAGTTCAATGCGTCTGTTTCTGCTTTCATTGGCTACTGAGACGACTTCAGAAACACACTACATACTTTCCAGCCTCTGTAGTCCCCCAGTCTATCTCCTCTGTCTTTATAGCCGACTAGAATCACCACTCTCGACGGGTCTGACCTAGAGTATGTGGACAACTACAAATATCTAGGTGTCTGGTTAGACTGTAAACTCAACTTCCAGACTCACATAAAGAATCTCCAATCCAAAGTTAAATCTAGAATCGGCTTCCTATTTCGCAACAAAGCCTCCTTCACTCATGCTGCCAAACATGCCCTCGTAAAACTGACTATCCTACCGATCCTTGACTTCGGCGATGTCATTTACAAAATAGCCTCCAACACTCTACTCAGCAAATTGGATGTAGTCTATCACAGTGCCATCCGTTTTGTCTCCAAAGCCCCATACACTACCCACCACTGTGACCTGTACGCTCTTGTTGGCTGGTCCTCACTACATGTTCGTCGTCAAACCCACTGGCTCCAGGCCATCTATAAATCACTGCTAGGCAAATCCCCGCCTTATCTTAGCTCATTGGTCACCATAGCAGCACCCACCTGTAGTCTGCGCTCCAGCAGGTATATCTCACTGGTCATTCCCAAAGCCAACACCTCCTTTGGCCGCCATTCCTTCCAGTTCTCTGCTGCCAATGACTGGAACGAATTGCAAAAATCTCTGAAGCTGGAGACTCTTATCTCCCTCACTAACTTTAAGCATCAGTTGTCAGAGCACCTTACCGATCACTGCACCTGTACACAGCCCATCTGAAATTAGCCCACCCAACTACCTCATCCCTATATTGTTATTTATTTTGCTCTTTTGCACCCCAGAATCTCTATTTGCACATAATCTCTTGCACATCTAGCATTCCAGTGTTAATACTATTGTAATTATTCTGCACTATAGCCTATTTATTGCCTTACCTCCATAACTTGCTACATTTGCACACACTGTATATATATTTTCTGTTGTATTTCTGACTTTATGTTTTTTTTTTTTACCCCATATGTAACTCTGTGTTGTTTTTATTGCACTACTTTGCTTTATCTTGGCCAGGTCGCAGTTGTAAATGAGAACCTGTTCTCAACTGGCTTACCTGGTTAAATAAAGGTGAAATAAAAAATAAAATAAAATAAAATACAAAAATAGCCAGACGGTGTTCAGGCCTCCTTGCTTGGCTGTGTTCAGCCTGCTGCTCTTAAGCTGCTGGCAGCCATGTCCTTTTCTTCAGGAATGGTTTGAGTTAGCTGGAACTTTCTTTTCCCTCAGCAGAGCACAGTTAGAGCTATTCACACAGTCAGTCTGGTTCTTAGTGTTGAAGCCTACTGCTGTTGGTTACAGTCCACACAGTCAAATCAAATCAAATCAAATCAAATTTTATTGGTCACATGCGCCGAATACAACAGGTGCAGACATTACAGTGAAATGCTTACTTACAGCCCTTAACCAACAGTGCATTTATTTTAAACAAAAAAAGTAAGAATAAAACAACAACAAAAAAAGTGTTGAGAAAAAAAGAGCAGAAGTAAAAATAAAGTGACAGTAGGGAGGCTATATATACACAATAGAATAAAGTGACAGTAGGGAGGCTATATATACAGGGGGGTACCGTTGCATAGTCAATGTGCGGGGGCACCGGCTAGTTGAGGTAGTTGAGGTAATATGTACATGTGGGTAGAGTTAAAGTGACTATGCATAAATACTTAACAGAGTAGCAGCAGCGTAAAAAGTATGGGGTGGGGGGGCAGTGCAAATAGTCCGGGTAGCCATGATTAGCTGTTCAGGAGTCTTATGGCTTGGGGGTAGAAGCTGTTGAGAAGTCTTTTGGACCTAGACTTGGCACTCCGGTACCGCTTGCCGTGCGGTAGCAGAGAGAACAGTCTATGACTAGGGTGACTGGAGTCTTTGACAATTTTGAGGGCCTTCCTCTGACACCGCCTGGTATAGAGTCAGTCTGGTTCCTAGTGTTGAAGCCTACTGCTGTTGGTTACAGTCCACACAGTCAGTCTGGTTCTTAGTGTTGAAGCCTACTGCTGTTTGGTACAGTCCACACAGTCAGTCTGGTTCTTAGTGTTGAAGCCTACTGCTGTTTGTTACAGTCCACACAGTCAGTCTGGTTCTTAGTGTTGAAGCCTACTGCTGTTTGGTTCTTAGTGTTGAAGCCTAATGCATCTCTGTACTGCCACCAGCTGCAGGACAGACAACCAGGGGCGCAACTTTCACTGGGGACGGGGGGGACGGAGACGGGGGCATGTCCCCCCACATTCTGAAATAGCATTTTTGTCCCCCCTCCAGTTTTAGCATGGGAATGTGATACAAAACGAGGCAATGATGTGCTTTAGGACCATGCGGATGCCTCAGAGCGGTCGGGGAGGCTGTTTAGGAGTGTTTCTCCGACCTAGATTAATATATATATAATAATTGTCCCCCCCACTTCTAAAACCAAAGTTGCGCCCCTGCAGACAGCCATAAGGCTACCTCAGTCTGTTTCGCTGGCTATGGAGCAGCAGCACTGTGACTGGTCCCAGATCAGATGATGCAGGAGAATACACTGCTCCTCAGTGGCCCATAGAGGACATCAGAGCATTCCTCCTGATGGTTACACCATCTCTGTTTCCTCCTGATGGTTAAACCATCTGTTTCCTTCTGATGGTTACACCATCTCTGTTTCCTCCTGATGGTTAAACCATCTGTTTCCTTCTGATGGTTACACCATCTCTGTTTCCTTCTGATGGTTAAACCATCTCTGTTTCCTCCTGATGGCGCCTTCCTCCTGCTCCTGCTCCTCCTCCTTCTCCTGCTCTACCTCTTCCTCCTTCTCCTCCTCCTCCTCCTTCTCCTTCTCCTGCTCCATAACTACTGATCAGGGCCTAAAATTAACTTTTTGATTCACCAGCCACTGTGGCAGGTAGATTACAAAATCTACCAGCCACTCAGATTTTTTTACCAGCTAAAATATTTTTTCGCCTTAATTACATCAAAAAACACAACATTTAAAAAAAATAATGGATGGCCATGCTTTGTAATGTTTCTAAAACAAGAAATATATTAGTAATGTGGTATATTACTCAATTTAATAATTGTTTTGTCTTTAATCAAAATATCAGACAATATGTTTAGCTGCCCATTTAAGGGCGGGAGTTTTATGCCTGTGCTCAGCGTCTCCAAAAATGAATCTATCAGCGCTTCACTCATTGCACACAGCGCCGCTGCGCGAGGTGGGTTCTAGGATGTGTGTTTCTTTGTGCATCTGAAATAAAGCAGCAGAAGTTTCTCCAACCCCAACTCACACCTGTGCTTGTAACTATTTTTATTCATAGGACCTTGAAAATTGAGCACCCGCCAATGTGGCTGGTGAAATAGACATTCTTATCTGCCAATACCTAAATTGACCCGCATTTGGCGAGTGTAAATGTTATGCCCTGCCACTGATCCAGCCTGGAGACTCTCTGGGGGGCTGTTGTGTTCTGGCCAGCTGAGAAAGACTGCCCCCTTTCATTGAAGCCACGAAGTTCAAGGCCGACCGTAGTACTGCAGACATTGTTAGCAGAAAACAGGATCCCCCATTATAGTGAATGGGTAAATGGCTATCTTCGTGGTCAATCTGTGTGTGAATAAATACACATTTCAAAGACAATCATGGTACCAATAATTGCTTCTAATAAACCAGATATATGTCCTTGCACTGATTATTTTAAAATTGCACACAGAAGTTCTAAGGATAATTTAGTAGCTAACGGCAGCCTGCAGTACCCTGGTCGGCCTTCAACTTGAGTTACTCAATGAGAGGGGGCAGCACTGAGCTAGCCTGCAACATCACTTCCTTGGCTTCAAATGCATGCACTGAGACTCAGATTTCTCACTTTGAAATGTATGCAAAACTAAATCCATTGCTTGGCATACATTTTAAAGTGAAAAATCTTGAGTCTCAGCGTAATTCCGTTACCGTGAAATTGCCCATGCGCTATTCAGTCTTCACATAGGAATGAGTGGTGTCATGTGATCGATGGCTTCGTCCGTATACATTAGTACTGCTAGATTTGAGGAATCTGAATGAATGAACAGATAGAAACAGGGGTTTCCAGACTCCTGCACATTGAGCACAGATTGCATTGTATCCATTTCTCTCCTGCAGTCAAGATGTAACCCTGACCTGTTTGTACCTCTGTTTTGTCCCCCCAGGTATGCAGTCATTGCCTTTGGCTGTGCCAGCTGTCCTAAGATCACGTGTGGGCGTGAGGGATGTGGCACAGAGTTCTGCTACCACTGTAAGCAGCTGTGGCACCCCAACCAGACGTGTGACGCCGCCCGGCAGCAGAGAGCCCAGAGCCTGAGGCTGCGTGCCTTCAGCTCCTCGTCTCTCAACTACAGCCAGGAGAGTGGTGCTGCAGGTAACACACCCACTCCAGTTGAGGTTTAGGTCTAATCGAATGCTCTGAACCAAATACAAACTTTGAAAACAAGATGTAAATACGTTGTTTTAAACTTCTTAAAATTAGTTTCATTACTTTAAGTAGGCTATTTTAACCATAGGTGATCAGTCTGCTGCTACAGGTCTGGTGGAAAAGAACCCGAGGGGGACTCGTTTCGGCTTATGGATCCGTGTTATCAGTATGTCAGAGGACAGAATAACAAACAAGGTTCTCAACTGGGATACAGTGCATTCGGAAAGTATTCAGACCCCTTTTTCCACATTTTGTTACGTTACAGCCTTATTCTAAAATGGATTAAATTAGTTTTTTCCCTCATCAATCTACACACAATAACCCATAATGACAAAGCAAAAACAGGTTTTTATAAATTTTTGCAAATTCAGACCCTTTGCTATGAGACTCAAAATGGAGTTCCGATGCATCCTGTTTCCATTGATCATCCTTGAGATGTTTCTACAACTTGATTGGAGTCCACCTGTGGTAAATTCAATTGATTGGACATGACTTGGAAAGGCACACACCTGTCTATATAAGGTCCCACAGTTGACAGTGCATGTCAGAGCTAAAACCAAGCCATGAGGTCAAAGGAATTGTCCGTAGAGCTCCGAGACAGGATTGTGTCGAGGCACAGATCTGGGGAAGGGTACCAAAACATTTCTGCAGCATTGAAGGTCCCCAAAAACACAGTGGCCTCCATCATTCTTAAATGGAAGAAGTTTGGAACCACCAAGACTCTTCCTAGAGCTGGCCGCCCGGCCAAACTGAGCAATCGGGGGAGAAGGGCCTTGGACAGGGAAGTGACCAAGAAACTGATGGTCACTCTGACAGAGCTCCAGAGTTCCTCTTTGGAGATGGGAGAACCTTCCAGAAGGACAACCATCTCTGCAGCACTCCACCAATCAGGCCTTTATGGTAGAGTGGCCAGATGGAAGCCACTCCTCAGTAAAAGGCACATGACAGCCCGCTTGGAGTTTTCCAAAAGGCATCTAAAGGACTCTCAGACCATGAGAAACAAGATTGAACTCTTTAGCCTGAATGCCAAGCGTCACGTCTGGAGGAAACCTGGCACCATGCCTACGGTGAAGCATGGGGGTGGAAGCATCATGCTGTGGGTATGTTTTTCAGCGGCAGGGACTGGGAGACTAGTCAGGATCGAGGGAAAGTTGAACGGAGCAAAGTACAGAGAGATCCTTGATAAAAACCTGCTCCAGAGCACTCAGGACCTCAGACTGGGGCGAAGGTTCACCTTCCAACAGGACAACGACCCTAAGCACACAGCCAATACAACGCAGGAGTGGCTTTGGGACAAGTCTCTGAATGTCCTTGAGTGGTCCAGCCAGAGCCCGGACTTGAACCTTAACAAACATCTCTGGAGAGACCTGAAAATAGCTGTGCAGCAACGCTCCCCATCCAACCTGACAGAGCTTGAGAGGATCTGCAGAGAAGAATGGGAGAAACTCCCCAAATACAGGTGTGCCAAGCTTGTAGCGTCATACCCAAGAAGACTCAAAGCTGTAATCGCTGCCAAACGTGCTTCAACAAAGTACTGAGTAAAGGGTCTGAATACTTATGTAAATGTGATATTTCAGTTTTTTTTTATTTGTATACATTTACAAAAATGTATAACCTGCTTTTGCTTTGTCATTATGGGGTATTGTGTGTAGATTGATGAGGGGGAAAAAAACAATTTAATCAATTTTAGAATAAGGCTGTAACGTAACAAAATGTGGAAAATGTCAAGGGGTCTGAATACTTTCCGAATGCACTGTCTATGTGCTGTCTGGGATTTAGGGGACGTGGACTCTACCTGTTAAACAGACACTAGGCTTCTATTCCACATATTTGACATCTCCAATTGTCTCCATCTCCATCCCAGCTGATGACATCAAGCCGTGTCCGCGCTGCGCTGCTTACATCATCAAGATGAACGACGGCAGCTGTAACCACATGACCTGTGCTGTGTGCGGCTGTGAGTTCTGCTGGCTCTGCATGAAGGAGATCTCTGACCTGCACTACCTAAGGTGAGAGGCAAAGGAGGAGTTAGTGGGCTGGCAACACTCTCAGTAGGAGGACATCCTTCTCTCTACAGTAGCCACAGTGTTCTGCCTCTGAATAGCCCCCCCTCCCCCTCTCTCTCCCCCCTCCAGCCCGTCAGGCTGTACCTTCTGGGGTAGGAAGCCGTGGAGCAGGAAGAAGAAGATCCTGTGGCAGCTGGGCACGCTGGTGGGCGCTCCGGTGGGCATCGCTCTGATCGCTGGCATCGCCATCCCCGCCATGATCATAGGCATCCCTGTGTATGTGGGGAGAAAGGTGAGTTAACCCTAACGCACTGCAGACTCAGAGTTCATCACATTACATTAGCAGTTGTTTTGACAGGTAGATAAATGGCTTCATTGTTGTCTGGTTATCAGTAATGAGTGTGTGCTGTACACGTGAATGGCAGATGGAAAGTCTAGGAGGCTGTAGTCCACTAACTTATTGGCTTTTCAGTTATAAAGATGCAGCAAAGTGCTGTTAAACTTAACCTACAATGTTGTTTCCAACAACTACTGTATACAAGTCAATGATTACACAGGCTTGTTTTATATGAACACAGACAGCAGGTCAAGTCAATGATTACACAGGCTTGTTTTATATGAACACAGACAGCAGGTCAAGTCAATGATTACACAGGCTTGTTTATATGAACACAGACAGCAGGTCAAGTCAATGATTACACAGGCTTGTTTTATATGAACAGACAGCAGGTCAAGTCAATGATTACACAGGCTTGTTTTATATGAACACAGACAGTAGGTCAAGTCAATGATTACACAGGCTTGTTTTATATGAACACAGACAGCAGGTCAAGTCAATGATTACACAGGCTTGTTTTATATGAACAGACAGCAGGTCAAGTCAATGATTACACAGGCTTGTTTTATATGAACACAGACAGTAGGTCAAGTCAATGATTACACAGGCTTGTTTTATATGAACACAGACAGCAGGTCAAGTCAATGATTACACAGGCTTGTTTTATATGAACAGACAGCAGGTCAAGTCAATGATTACACAGGCTTGTTTTATATGAACAGACAGCAGGTCAAGTCAATGATTACACAGGCTTGTTTATATGAACACAGACAGCAGGTCAAGTCAATGATTACACAGGCTTGTTTTATATGAACAGACAGCAGGTCAAGTCAATGATTACACAGGCTTGTTTTATATGAACAGACAGCAGGTCAAGTCAATGATTACACAGGCTTGTTTTATATGAACACAGACAGTAGGTCAAGTCAATGATTACACAGGCTTGTTTTATATGAACACAGACAGCAGGTCAAGTCAATGATTACACAGGCTTGTTTTATATGAACACAGACAGCAGGTCAAGTCAATGATTACACAGGCTTGTTTTATATGAACAGACAGCAGGTCAAGTCAATGATTACACAGGCTTGTTTTATATGAACACAGACAGCAGGTCAAGTCAATGATTACACAGGCTTGTTTATATGAACACAGACAGCAGGTCAAGTCAATGATTACACAGGCTTGTTTATATGAACACAGACAGCAGGTCAAGTCAATGATTACACAGGCTTGTTTTATATGAACAGACAGCAGGTCAAGTCAATGATTACACAGGCTTGTTTATATGAACACAGACAGCAGGTCAAGTCAATGATTACACAGGCTTGTTTTATATGAACACAGACAGCAGGTCAAGTCAATGATTACACAGGCTTGTTTTATATGAACAGACAGCAGGTCAAGTCAATGATTACACAGGCTTGTTTATATGAACACAGACAGCAGGTCAAGTCAATGATTACACAGGCTTGTTTTATATGAACACAGACAGCAGGTCAAGTCAATGATTACACAGGCTTGTTTATATGAACACAGACAGCAGGTCAAGTCAATGATTACACAGGCTTGTTTTATATGAACACAGACAGCAGGTCAAGTCAATGATTACACAGGCTTGTTTTATATGAACACAGACAGCAAGTGATATCAGTTTGTAGAATTCCCCCTCCAGCCTGCCAAGATATAACCAGAGCTAGCCAATAGATATAACCAGAGCTAGCCAATAGATATAACCAGAGCTAGCCAATAGATATAACCAGAGCTAGCCAATATAGAACCAGAGCTAGCCAATAGATAGAACCAGAGCTAGCCAATAGATAGAACCAGAGCTAGCCAATAGATATAACCAGAGCTAGCCAATAGATATAACCAGAGCTAGCCAATATAGAACCAGAGCTAGCCAATAGATAGAACCAGAGCTAGCCAATAGATAGAACCAGAGCTAGCCAATAGATAGAACCAGAGCTAGCCAATATAGAACCAGAGCTAGCCAATATAGAACCAGAGCTAGCCAATAGATATAACCAGAGCTAGCCAATAGATATAACCAGAGCTAGCCAATAGATAGAACCAGAGCTAGCCAATATAGAACCAGAGCTAGCCAATATAGAACCAGAGCTAGCCAATAGATAGAACCAGAGCTAGCCAATATAGAACCAGAGCTAGCCAATAGATAGAACCAGAGCTAGCCAATAGATAGAACCAGAGCTAGCCAATAGATAGAACCAGAGCTAGCCAATATAGAACCAGAGCTAGCCAATATAGAACCAGAGCTAGCCAATATAGAACCAGAGCTAGCCAATATAGAACCAGAGCTAGCCAATAGATAGAACCAGAGCTAGCCAATAGATAGAACCAGAGCTAGCCAATAGATAGAACCAGAGCTAGCCAATAGATAGAACCAGAGCTAGCCAATATAGAACCAGAGCTAGCCAATATAGAACCAGAGCTAGCCAATAGATATAACCAGAGCTAGCCAATAGATATAACCAGAGCTAGCCAATAGATAGAACCAGAGCTAGCCAATAGATAGAACCAGAGCTAGCCAATAGATAGAACCAGAGCTAGCCAATATAGAACCAGAGCTAGCCAATATAGAACCAGAGCTAGCCAATAGATAGAACCAGAGCTAGCCAATATAGAACCAGAGCTAGCCAATATATAACCAGAGCTAGCCAATAGATATAACCAGAGCTAGCCAATATAGAACCAGAGCTAGCCAATAGATAGAACCAGAGCTAGCCAATATAGAACCAGAGCTAGCCAATATAGAACCAGAGCTAGCCAATATAGAACCAGAGCTAGCCAATAGATAGAACCAGAGCTAGCCAATATAGAACCAGAGCTAGCCAATATATAACCAGAGCTAGCCAATAGATATAACCAGAGCTAGCCAATATATAACCAGAGCTAGCCAATATAGAACCAGAGCTAGCCAATAGATAGAACCAGAGCTAGCCAATAGATATAACCAGAGCTAGCCAATATAGAACCAGAGCTAGCCAATATAGAACCAGAGCTAGCCAATATAGAACCAGAGCTAGCCAATAGATATAACCAGAGCTAGCCAATAGATATAACCAGAGCTAGCCAATAGATAGAACCAGAGCTAGCCAATAGATATAACCAGAGCTAGCCAATAGATATAACCAGAGCTAGCCAATAGATATAACCAGAGCTAGCCAATAGATATAACCAGAGCTAGCCAATATATATAACCAGAGCTGGCCAATAGATATAACCAGAGCTAGCCAATAACCAACCACTGCATCACTCATGTAATGTGTTTTTAGTAAGTCTAGAGTCTATTGGCTAGCTCCGGAGACATTTGAAACCCCACCTCTTTAAGGAATACCTGGGATAGGATAAAGTGTTCCTTCTAACCCCCCCCCCCCCCCCCCCCCCCCCCCCCCCCCCAAATTGTAAAGTGGTTATCCCACTGGCTATAGGGTGAACGCACCAATTTGCGAGTCGCTCTGGCTAAGAGCGTCTGCTAAATGACGTTAATGTGCCCTTGAGCAAGGCACTTAACCCTAATTGCTCCTGTAAGTCGCTCTGGATAAGAGCGTCTGCTAAATGACTAAAATGTAATGTAATGTAGAGTCATGGTACTCCTCACAGTACAGTGACCCCTGACCTAACCCTGTCTGTCAGATCCATAACCCCTGCCTCTAACCCTGTCTCTGTCTCTACAGAGTTGGGTAAAGCTGATTTTAGTTTTTTGGGGCCCTTTATGTGGAACATCTCATAGAGATCTCTGAAATGAGATGTTCTGGTCCCCCTTAGTCAGTTCAGAGTAATGATCAGAGACCTCTATGTTGATAAATGTATTTTTCTTAAAACAGTGCATTCTGAAAGTATTCAGACCTCTTGACTTTTTTAGTCTTATTCTAAAATGGATTTAAATAAAAATAATCCATCAATCTACACACAATACCCCATAATGACAAAGAAAAAACAGGTTTGCAAATGTATTAAAAATACAAAAACGGAAATATCACATTTACATAAGCATTCAGACTCTTTACTCAGTACTTTGTTGAAGCACCTTTGGCAGCGATTACAGCCTTGAGTCTTCTTGGGTATGACGCTACAAGCTTGGCATACCTGTATTTGGGGAGTTTCTCCCATTCTTCTCTGCAGATCCTCTCAAGCTCTGTCAGGTTGGATGGGGAGCGTCACTGCACAGCTATTTTCAGGTCTCTCCAGAGATGTTTGATCGGGTTCAAGTCCGGGCTCTGGCTCGGCCACTCAAGGATATTGAGACTTGTCCCGAAGCCACTCCTGTGTTGTCTTGGCTGTGTGCTTAGGGTCGTTGTCCTGTTGGAAGGTGAACCTTTGCCCCAGTCTGAGGTCCTGAGCGCTCTGGAGCAGGTTTTCATCAAGGATCTCTCTGTACATTGCTCCGTTCATCTTTCCCTCAATCCTGACTAGTCTCCCAGTCCCTGCCGCTGAAAAACATCCCCACAGCATGATGCTGCCACCACCATGCTTCACCGTAGGGATGGTGCCAGGTTTCCTCCAGACGTGACGCTTGGCATTCAGGCCAAAGAGTTCAATCTTGGTTTCATCAGACCAGAGAATCTTGTTTCTCATGGTCTGAGAGTCCTTTAGGTGCCTTTTGGCAAACTCCAAGTGGGCTGTCATGTGCCTTTTACTGAAGAGTGGCTTCCGTCGGGCCACTCCACCATAAAGGCCTGATTGGTGGAGTGCTGCAGATATGGTTGTCCTTCTGGAAGGTTCTCCCATCTCCACAGAGGAACTCTGGAGCTCTGTCAGAGTGACCATCGGGTTCTTGGTCACCTCCCTGACCAAGGCCCTTCTCCCCCGATTGCTCAGTTTGGCCGGGCGGCCAGCTCTAGGAAGAGTCTTGGTGGTTCCAATCTTCTTCCATTTAGGAATGATGGAGGCCACTGTGTTCTTGGGGACTTTCAATGCTGCAGAAATGTTTTGGTACCCTTCCCCAGATCTGTGCCTCAACACAATCCTGTCTCGGAGCTCTACGGACAATTCATTTGACCTCATGGCTTGGTTTTTGCTCTGACATGCACTGTCAACTGTGGGACCTTATATAGACAGGTGTGTGCCTTTCCAAATCATGTCCAATCAGTTGAATTTACCACAGGTGGACTCCAATCAAGTTATAGAAACATCTCAAGGATGATCAATGGAAAAAGGATGCACCTGAGCTCAATTTCCAGTCTCATAGCAAAGGGTCTGAATGCTTATGTATATAAGGTACCTGTTTTTATTTTTTATACATTTGCTAAAATTTATAAAAACCTGTTCGCTTTGGGATATTGTGTGTAGATTGATGAAGATTTTTATTTATTCAATCCATTTTAGAATAAGGTTGTAACGTAACAAAATGTGGAAAAAGGGAAGGGGTCTGAATACTTTCCGAATGCACTGTATGTTTTGTAATAGTGTATATTGCATAGTGTACTGTATGTATTGGTTGTGTTTATGCAGGGCTCATCTGGAAAAGAGACCCTAGTCTTAGTAGGACATCCCTGTCAAAATACCGGTTAAAGAAGATCCATAACCCCTGACCTCTAACCCCTGTCTGTCTGTCTGATCCATAACCCCTGACCTCTAACCCCTGTCTGTCTGTCAGATCCATAACCCCTGACCTCTAACCCCTGTCTGTCTGATCCATAACCCCTGATCTCTAACCCCTGTCTGTCTGTCAGATCCATAACCCCTGACCTCTAACCCCTGTCTGTCTGATCCATAACCCCTGACCTCTAACCCCTGTCTGTCTGTCTGTCTGTCAGATCCATAACCCCTGACCTCTAACCCCTGTCTGTCAGATCCATAACCCCTGACCTCTAACCTCTGTCTGTCTCTCAGATCCATAACCCCTGACCTCTAACCCCTGTCTGTCTGTCAGATCCATAACCCCTGACCTCTAACCCCTGTCTGTCTGTCAGATCCATAACCCCTGACCTCTAACCCCTGTCTGTCTGTCAGATCCATAACCCCTGACCTCTAACCCCTGTCTGTCTGATCCATAACCCCTGACCTCTAACCCCTGTCTGTCTGTCTCTCAGATCCATAACCCCTGACCTCTAACCCCTGTCTGTCTGTCTGATCCATAACCCCTGACCTCTAACCCCTGTCTGTCTCTCAGATCCATAACCCCTGACCTCTAACCCCTGTCTGTCTGTCAGATCCATAACCCCTGACCTCTAACCCCCGTCTGTCTGTCAGATCCATAACCCCTGACCTCTAACCCCTGTCTGTCTGTCTCTCAGATCCATAACCCCTGACCTCTAACCCCTGTCTGTCTGTCTCTCAGATCCATAACCCCTGACCTCTAACCCCTGTCTGTCAGATCCATAACCCCTGACCTCTAACCCCTGTCTGTCTGTCAGATCCATAACCCCTGTCTGTCTCTCAGATCCATAACCCCTGACCTCTAACCCCTGTCTGTCTGTCTGATCCATAACCCCTGACCTCTAACCCCTGTCTGTCTCTCAGATCCATAACACCTGACCTCTAACCCAGTCCGTCTCTCAGATCCATAACCCCTGACCTCTAACCCCTGTCTGTCAGATCCATAACCCCTGACCTCTAACCTCTGTCTGTCTGTCAGGTCCATAACCCCTGACCTCTAACCCCTGTCTGTCTGTCAGATCCATAACCCCTGACCTCTAACCCCTGTCTGTCTGTCAGATCCATAACCCCTGACCTCTAACCCCTGTCTGTCTGTCAGATCCATAACCCCTGACCTCTAACCCCTGTCTGTCTGATCCATAACCCCTGACCTCTAACCCCTGTCTGTCTGTCTGATCCATAACCCCTGACCTCTAACCCCTGTCTGTCTGTCTGTCTGATCCATAACCCCTGACCTCTAACCCCTGTCTGTCTGTCTGATCCATAACCCCTGACCTCTAACCCCTGTCTGTCTGTCTGTCAGATCCATAACCCCTGACCTCTAACCCCTGTCTGTCTGATCCATAACCCCTGACCTCTAACCCCTGTCTGTCTCTCAGATCCATAACCCCTGACCTCTAACCCCTGTCTGTCTCTAAGATCCATAACCCCTGACCTCTAACCCCTGTCTGTCTGTCAGATCCATAACCCCTGACCTCTAACCCCTGCCTGTCTGTCAGATCCATAACCCCTGACCTCTAACCCCTGTCTGTCTCTCAGATCCATAACCCCTGACCTCTAACCCCTGTCTGTCTGTCTCTCAGATCCATAACCCCTGACCTCTAACCCCTGTCTGTCTCTCAGATCCATAACCCCTGACCTCTAACCCCTGTCTGTCTCTCAGATCCATAACCCCTGACCTCTAACCCCTGTCTGTCTGTCAGATCCATAACCCCTGACCTCTAACCCCTGTCTGTCTGATCCATAACCCCTGACCTCTAACCCCTGTCTGTCTGTCTGTCTGATCCATAACCCCTGACCTCTAACCCCTGTCTGTCTGTCTGATCCATAACCCCTGACCTCTAACCCCTGTCTGTCTGTCTGATCCATAACCCCTGACCTCTAACCCAGTCTGTCTGTCAGATCCATAACCCCTGACCTCTAACCCCTGTCTGTCTGTCAGATCCATAACCCCTGACCTCTAACCCAGTCCGTCTCTCAGATCCATAACCCCTGACCTCTAACCCCTGTCTGTGTCTCAGATCCATAACCCCTGACCTCTAACCCCTGTCTGTCTGTCAGATCCATAACCCCTGACCTCTAACCCCTGTCTGTCAGATCCATAACCCCTGACCTCTAACCCCTGTCTGTCTGATCCATAACCCCTGACCTCTAACCCCTGTCTGTCTGTCTGTCTGATCCATAACCCCTGACCTCTAACCCCTGTCTGTCTGTCAGATCCATAACCCCTGACCTCTAACCCCTGTCTGTCAGATCCATAACCCCTGACCTCTAACCCCGGTTTGTCTGTCAGATCCATAACCCCTGACCTCTAACCCCTGTCTGTCTGTCAGATCCATAACCCCTGACCTCTAACCCCTGTCTGTCAGATCCATAACCCCTGACCTCTAACCCCTGTCTGTCTGATCCATAACCCCTGACCTCTAACCCCTGTCTGTCTCTCAGATCCATAACCCCTGACCTCTAACCCCTGTCTGTCTGTCTGTCAGATCCATAACCCCTGACCTCTAACCCCTGTCTGTCTGATCCATAACCCCTGACCTCTAACCCCTGTCTGTCTGTCTGATCCATAACCCCTGACCTCTAACCCCTGTCTGTCTGTCTGATCCATAACCCCTGACCTCTAACCCCTGTCTGTCTGTCAGATCCATAACCCCTGACCTCTAACCCCTGTCTGTCTCTCAGATCCATAACCCCTGACCTCTAACCCCTGTCTGTCTGTCAGATCCATAACCCCTGACCTCTAACACCTGTCTGTTTGTCTCTCAGATCCATAACCCCTGACCTCTAACCCCTGTCTGTCAGATCCATAACCCCTGACCTCTAACCCCTGTCTGTCTGTCTGTCTGATCCATAACCCCTGACCTCTAACCCCTGTCTGTCTGTCAGATCCATAACCCCTGACCTCTAACCCCTGTCTGTCTCTCAGATCCATAACCCCTGACCTCTAACCCCTGTCTGTCTGTCAGATCCATAACCCCTGACCTCTAACCCCTGTCTGTCTGTCAGATCCATAACCCCTGACCTCTAACCCCTGTCTGTCAGATCCATAACCCCTGACCTCTAACCCCTGTCTGTCTGTCAGATCCATAACCCCTGACCTCTAACCCCTGTCTGTCTGATCCATAACCCCTGACCTCTAACCCCTGTCTGTCTGTCTGATCCATAACCCCTGACCTCTAACCCCTGTCTGTCTGTCAGATCCATAACCCCTGACCTCTAACCCCTGTCTGTCTGATCCATAACCCCTGACCTCTAACCCCTGTCTGTCTGTCTGTCTGATCCATAACCCCTGACCTCTAACCCCTGTCTGTCTGTCTGATCCATAACCCCTGACCTCTAACCCCTGTCTGTCTGATCCATAACCCCTGACCTCTAACCCCTGTCTGTCTGTCTGTCTGATCCATAACCCCTGACCTCTAACCCCTGTCTGTCTGTCAGATCCATAACCCCTGACCTCTAACGTCTGTCTGTCTGATCCATAACCCCTGACCTCTAACCCCTGTCTGTCTGTCTGATCCATAACCCCTGACCTCTAACCCCTGTCTGTCTGTCTGATCCATAACCCCTGACCTCTAACCCGTCTGTTTGTCTCTCAGATCCATAACCGCTATGAAGGGAAGGACATCTCTCCTCACAGGAGGAACCTGGTGATAGCAGGAGGAGTCACTCTGTCTGTCTTCATGTCCCCCGTGGTGGCAGCCGTCTCTGTCGGTCAGTACACTTTACTGTGTAGCTTTACACCAAGAATACTACTGACCACAAGCTTTGTGGCTTCCCCGGATGGGAACAACACTTCTGTTTTCCTTGACAACCTGTAACACTGAACAACTGTAGCTTCATGTCTGGCAAGGTTGGCCGATGATTGTCTGAGAGACTCATAAAGCTTATTGATTTGTTTTTGTTTGCCATTGCTGCATTTTTCATTGAAGTTCACCTAATGTTAAATCATTAGTTTCCTTTCAAACTGAGTTCTATGTTTCTTCTCTAATACACTAAAATTAGGAAGTAGTGACTGACGGTGCTGTTAGGAGACACAGTGTTCTCTGGTTGTTAAGATGAGGAAGTAGTGACTGACGGTGCTGTTAGGAGACACAGTGTTCTCTGGTTGTTAAGATGAGGAAGTAGTGACTGACGGTGCTGTTAGGAGACACAGTGTTCTCTGGTTGTTAAGATGAGGAAGTAGTGACTGACGGTGCTGTTAGGAGACACAGTGTTCTCTGGTTGTTAAGATGAGGAAGTAGTGACTGACGGTGCTGTTAGGAGACACAGTGTTCTCTGGTTGTTAAGATGAGGAAGTAGTGACTGACGGTGCTGTTAGGAGACACAGTGGTCTCTGGTTGTTAAGATGAGGAAGTAGTGACTGACGGTGCTGTTAGGAGACACAGTGTTCTCTGGTTGTTAAGATGAGGAAGTAGTGACTGACGGTGCTGTTAGGAGACACAGTGTTCTCTGGTTGTTAAGATGAGGAAGTAGTGACTGACGGTGCTGTTAGGAGACACAGTGTTCTCTGGTTGTTAAGATGAGGAAGTAGTGACTGACGGTGCTGTTAGGAGACACAGTGTTCTCTGGTTGTTAAGATGAGGAAGTAGTGACTGACGGTGCTGTTAGGAGACACAGTGTTCTCTGGTTGTTAAGATGAGGAAGTAGTGACTGACGGTGCTGTTAGGAGACACAGTGTTCTCTGGTTGTTAAGATGAGGAAGTAGTGACTGACGGTGCTGTTAGGAGACACAGTGTTCTCTGGTTGTTAAGATGAGGAAGTAGTGACTGACGGTGCTGTTAGGAGACACAGTGGTCTCTGGTTGTTAAGATGAGGAAGTAGTGACTGACGGTGCTGTTAGGAGACACAGTGTTCTCTGGTTGTTAAGATGAGGAAGTAGTGACTGACGGTGCTGTTAGGAGACACAGTGGTCTCTGGTTGTTAAGATGAGGAAGTAGTGACTGACGGTGCTGTTAGGAGACACAGTGTTCTCTGGTTGTTAAGATGAGGAAGTAGTGACTGACGGTGCTGTTAGGAGACACAGTGGTCTCTGGTTGTTAAGATGAGGAAGTAGTGACTGACGGTGCTGTTAGGAGACACAGTGTTCTCTGGTTGTTGTCTACTGTCCCTCCTGAGGCTGTGAGGTGGTTCACGTTCTCTCTCTCTCTCTCTCTCTCTGTGTGTGTGTGTGTGTGTGTGTGTGTGTGTGTGTGTGTGTGTGTCCAGGCATCGGTGTGCCCATCATGCTGGCGTATGTGTACGGCGTGGTGCCCATCTCTCTGTGTCGCAGCGGGGGCTGTGGTGTCTCCGCCGGTAACGGGAAAGGAGTCCGCATCGAGTTTGACGACGAGAACGAGATGAACGTAAGGAGCGGGGCGCAAGCTACCGGTACGTCACACACACAAGCACACACACGCATACACACACACACACACACACATACACATACATACACATTCATACACATTCACATACACATACACACAAGCGCACACACACAAGCACACACACACACACACACTGAGGAACCTCATGTGTTTAGTCTGAATCAGTTGTGGGAGCTGACTAATTGTGACTGGACTCTGATGAGCTCTGACTCTCTAAAGTAGAATGTTCTGCCAGTTGTCTGTTGTCTAAGGGAATGTTCTACCAGTTGTCTGTTGTCTAAGGGAATGTTCTGCCAGTTGTCTGTTGTCTAAGGGAAAGTTCTGCCAGTTGTCTGTTGTCTAAGGGAATGTTCTGCCAGTTGTCTGTTGTCTAAGGGAATGTTCTGCCAGTTGTCTGTTGTCTAAGGGAATGTTCTGCCAGTTGTCTGTTGTCTAAGGGAATGTTCTGCCAGTTGTCTGTTGTCTAAGGGAATGTTCTGCCAGTTGTCTGTTGTCTAAGGGAATGTTCTGCCAGTTGTCTGTTGTCTAAGGGAATGTTCTGCCAGTTGTCTGTTGTCTAAGGGAATGTTCTGCCAGTTGTCTGTTGTCTAAAGGAATGTTCTGCCAGTTGTCTGTTGTCTAAGGGAATGTTCTGCCAGTTGTCTGTTGTCTAAAGGAATGTTCTGCCAGTTGTCTGTTGTCTAAGGGAATGTTCTGCCAGTTGTCTGTTGTCTAAGGGAATGTTCTGCCAGTTGTCTGTTGTCTAAGGGAAAGTTCTGCCAGTTGTCTGTTGTCTAAGGGAATGTTCTGCCAGTTGTCTGTTGTCTAAGGGAATGTTCTGCCAGTTGTCTGTTGTCTAAGGGAATGTTCTGCCAGTTGTCTGTTGTCTAAGGGAATGTTCTGCCAGTTGTCTGTTGTCTAAGGGAATGTTCTGCCAGTTGTCTGTTGTCTAAAGGAATGTTCTGCCAGTTATCTGTTGTCTAAGGGAATGTTCTGCCAGTTGTCTGTTGTCTAAAGGAATGTTCTGCCAGTTGTCTGTTGTCTAAGGGAATGTTCTGCCAGTTGTCTGTTGTCTAAGGGAATGTTCTGCCAGTTGTCTGTTGTCTAAGGGAATGTTCTGCCAGTTGTCTGTTGTCTAAGGGAATGTTCTGCCAGTTGTCTGTTGTCTAAGGGAATGTTCTGCCAGTTGTCTGTTGTCTAAGGGAATGTTCTGCCAGTTGTCTGTTGTCTAAGGGAATGTTCTGCCAGTTGTCTGTTGTCTAAAGGAATGTTCTGCCAGTTGTCTGTTGTCTAAAGGGAATGTTCTGCCAGTTGTCTGTTGTCTAAGGGAATGTTCTGCCAGTTGTCTGTTGTCTAAAGGAATGTTCTGCCAGTTGTCTGTTGTCTAAGGGAATGTTCTGCCAGTTGTCTGTTGTCTAAGGGAATGTTCTGCCAGTTGTCTGTTGTCTAAGGGAATGTTCTGCCAGTTGTCTGTTGTCTAAGGGAATGTTCTGCCAGTTGTCTGTTGTCTAAGGGAATGTTCTGCCAGTTGTCTGTTGTCTAAGGGAATGTTCTGCCAGTTGTCTGTTGTCTAAGGGAATGTTCTGCCAGTTGTCTGTTGTCTAAGGGAATGTTCTGCCAGTTGTCTGTTGTCTAAGGGAATGTTCTGCCAGTTGTCTGTTGTCTAAGGGAATGTTCTGCCAGTTGTCTGTTGTCTAAGGGAATGTTCTGCCAGTTGTCTGTTGTCTAAGGGAATGTTCTGCCAGTTGTCTGTTGTCTAAGGGAATGTTCTGCCAGTTGTCTGTTGTCTAAAGGGAATGTTCTGCCAGTTGTCTGTTGTCTAAGGGAATGTTCTGCCAGTTGTCTGTTGTCTAAGGGAATGTTCTGCCAGTTGTCTGTTGTCTAAGGGAATGTTCTGCCAGTTGTCTGTTGTCTAAGGGAATGTTCTGCCAGTTGTCTGTTGTCTAAGGGAATGTTCTGCCAGTTGTCTGTTGTCTAAAGGGAATGTTCTGCCAGTTGTCTGTTGTCTAAGGGAATGTTCTGCCAGTTGTCTGTTGTCTAAAGGAATGTTCTGCCAGTTGTCTGTTGTCTAAGGGAATGTTCTGCCAGTTGTCTGTTGTCTAAGGGAATGTTCTGCCAGTTGTCTGTTGTCTAAGGGAATGTTCTGCCAGTTGTCTGTTGTCTAAGGGAATGTTCAGCCAGTTGTCTGTTGTCTAAAGGAATGTTCTGCCAGTTGTCTGTTGTCTAAGGGAATGTTCTGCCAGTTGTCTGTTGTCTAAGGGAATGTTCAGCCAGTTGTCTGTTGTCTAAAGGAATGTTCTGCCAGTTGTCTGTTGTCTAAGGGAATGTTCTGCCAGTTGTCTGTTGTCTAAGGGTTTGACGTCTTTTCTAGAAGATCTGCAAAGGCCATAGAATGCAGTGAACCGACAAGAGAAAGGCCTTGCTGCCGAAGCCTTGACAATAAAGTCTCCATCCTCCTGTTTTTCAATAGTGTAGAGTAGTGGTTCCCTACTCCAGTCCTCCAGTACCCCAACAGCCCTACTCCAGTCCTCCAGTACCCCCCAACAGCCCAACTCCAGTCCTCCAGTAGCCCAACTCCAGTCCTCCAGTACCCCCCAACAGCCCTACTCCAGTTCTCCAGTACCCCCCCAACAGCCCAACTCCAGTCCTCCAGTACCCCCCAACAGCCCTCCTCCAGTACCCCCCAACAGCCCTACTCCAGTCCTCCAGTACCCCAACAGCCCAACTCCAGTCCTCCAGTACCCCAACAGCCCAACTCCAGTCCTCCAGTACCCCCCAACAGCCCAACTCCAGTCCTCCAGTACCCCCCAACAGCCCTACTCCAGTCCTCCAGTACCCCAACAGCCCAACTCCAGTCCTCCAGTACCCCAACAGCCCAACTCCAGTCCTCCAGTACCCCAACAGCCCAACTCCAGTCCTCCAACAGCCCTACTCCAGTCCTCCAGTACCCCCAACAGCCCTACTCCAGTCCTCCAGTACCCCCAACAGCCCTACTCCAGTCCTCCAGTACCCCAACAGCCCTACTCCAGTCCTCCAGTACCCCAACAGCCCAACTCCAGTCCTCCAGTACCCCAACAGCCCAACTCCAGTCCTCCAGTACCCCCCAACAGCCCAACTCCAGTCCTCCAGTACCCCCCAACAGCCCAACCCCAGTCCTCCAGTACCCCCCAACAGCAACTCCAGTCCTCCAGTACCCCAACAGCCCAACTCCAGTCCTCCAGTACCCCCAACAGCCCAACTCCAGTCCTCCAGTACCCCCAACAGCCCAACTCCAGTACCCCAACAGCCCAACTCCAGTCCTCCAGTACCCCAACTCCAGTCCTCCAGTACCCCAACAGCCCAACTCCAGTCCTCCAGTACCCCAACAGCCCAACTCCAGTCCTCCAGTACCCCCAACAGCCCAACTCCAGTCCTCCAGTACCCCAACAGCCCAACTCCAGTCCTCCAGTACCCCAACAGCCCAACTCCAGTCCTCCAGTACCCCCAACAGCCCAACTCCAGTACCCCCCAATAGCCCAACTCCAGTCCTCCAGAACCCCCCCAACAGCCCAACTCCAGTCCTCCAGAACCCCCCCAACAGCCCAACTCCAGTCCTCCAGTATCCCCAACAGCCCAAATCCAGTCCTCCAGTACCCCAACAGCCCAACTCCAGTCCTCCAGTACCCCCAACAGCCCAACTCCAGTACCCCCCAACAGCCCAACTCCAGTCCTCCAGTACCCCAACAGCCCAACTCCAGTCCTCCAGTACCCCAACAGCCCAACTCCAGTACCCCAACAGCCCAACTCCAGTCCTCCAGTACCCCAACAGCCCAACTCCAGTCCTCCAGTACCCCAACAGCCCAACTCCAGTCCTCCAGTACCCCAACAGCCCAACTCCAGTCCTCCAGTACCCCAACAGCCCAACTCCAGTCCTCCAGTACCCCAACAGCCCAACTCCAGTCCTCCAGTACCCCCCAACAGCCCAACTCCAGTCCTCCAGTACCCCCCAACAGCCCAACTCCAGTCCTCCAGTACCCCAACAGCCCAACTCCAGTCCTCCAGTACCCCCAACAGCCCAACTCCAGTCCTCCAGTACCCCCAACAGCCCAACTCCAGTCCTCCAGTACCCCAACAGCCCAAATCCAGTCCTCCAGTACCCCAACAGCCCAACTCCAGTCCTCCAGTACCCCAACAGCCCAACTCCAGTCCTCCAGTACCCCAACAGCCCAACTCCAGTCCTCCAGTACCCCCAACAGCCCAACTCCAGTCCTCCAGTACCCCCAACAGCCCAACTCCAGTCCTCCAGTATCCCCAACAGCCCAACTCCATTCCTCCAGTACCCCAACAGCCCAACTCCAGTCCTCCAGTACCCCCAACAGCCCAACTCCAGTACCCCCCAACAGCCCTCCTCCAGTACCCCAACAGCCCAACTCCAGTCCTCCAGTACCCCAACTCCAGTCCTCCAGTACCCCCAACAGCCCAACTCCTGTCCTCCAGTACCCCCAACAGCCCAACTCCAGTACCCCCCAACAGCCCAACTCCAGTACCCCCCAACAGCCCAACTCCAGTCCTCCAGTACCCCAACAGCCCAACTCCAGTCCTCCAGTACCCCCAACAGCCCAACTCCAGTCCTCCAGTACCCCCAACAGCCCAACTCCAGTACCCCCCAACAGCCCAACTCCAGTCCTCCAGTACCCCAACAGCCCAACTCCAGTCCTCCAGTACCCCCAACAGCCCAACTCCAGTACCCCCCAACAACCCAACTCCAGTCCTCCCCAACAGCCCAACTCCAGTCCTCCAGTACCCCCCCAACAGCCCAACTCCAGTCCTCCAGTACCCCCCAACAGCCCAACTCCAGTCCTCCAGTACCCCAACAGCCCAACTCCAGTCCTCCAGTACCCCCCAACAGCCCAACTCCAGTCCTCCAGTACCCCAACAGCCCAACTCCAGTCCTCCAGTACCCCAACAGCCCAACTCCAGTCCTCCAGTACCCCAACAGCCCAACTCCAGTCCTCCAGTACCCCAACAGCCCAACTCCAGTCCTCCAGTACCCCCAACAGCCCAACTCCAGTCCTCCAGTACCCCCAACAGCCCAACTCCAGTCCTCCAGTACCCCAACTCCAGTCCTCCAGTACCCCCCCAACAGCCCAACTCCAGTCCTCCAGTACCCCCCCAACAGCCCAACTCCAGTCCTCCAGTACCTCCCCAACAGCCCAACTCCAGTCCTCCAGTACCCCCCCAACAGCCCAACTCCAGTCCTCCAGTACCCCCCCAACAGCCCAACTCCAGTCCTCCAGTACCCCCCAACAGCCCAACTCCAGTCCTCCAGTACCCCCCCAACAGCCCAACTCCAGTCCTCTAGTACCCCCTCAACAGCCCAACTCCAGTCCTCCAGTACCCCCTCAACAGCCCAACTCCAGACCTCCAGTACCCCCCCAACAGCCCAACTCCAGTCCTCCAGTACCCCCCCAACAGCCCAACTCCAGTCCTCTAGTACCCCCCCAACAGCCCAACTCCAGTCCTCCAGTACCCCCCCAACAGCCCAACTCCAGTCCTCCAGTACCCCCCAACAGCCCAACTCCAGTCCTCCAGTACCCCAATTCCAGTCCTCCAGTACCCCCCCAACAGCCCAACTCCAGTCCTCCAGTACCCCCCCAACAGCCCAACTCCAGTCCTCCAGTACCCCCCCAACAGCCCAACTCCAGTCCTCCAGTACCCCCCCAACAGCCCAACTCCAGTCCTCCAGTACCCCCCCCAACAGCCCAACTCCAGTCCTCCAGTACCCCCCCAACAGCCCAACTCCAGTCCTCCAGTACCCCCCCAACAGCCCAACTCCAGTCCTCCAGTACCCCCCCAACAGCCCAACTCCAGTCCTCTAGTACCCCCCCAACAGCCCAACTCCAGTCCTCCAGTACCCCCCCAACAGCCCAACTCCAGTCCTCCAGTACCCCCAACAGCCCAACTCCAGTCCTCCAGTACCCCCAACAGCCCAACTCCAGTCCTCCAGTCCCCCCCAACAGCCCAACTCCAGTCCTCCAGTACCCCCAACAGCCCAACTCCAGTCCTCCAGTACCCCCCAACAGCCCAACTCCAGGACTGGAGTTTGGCTGTTAGGGGTAATGGAGGACTGGAGTTGGAAACCACTGCTCTGGGGGGGAAATGGGGGAGTCTTGTCTTTTTTTCTTTTTTTTTAAGAGCGTCTCTGATGAACTCCTCCTCTCTCCCCTGTCTCCTCAGACACGACCTCTGTGGCGGACACAAGGAACAACCCCAGCATCGGAGAGGGCAGCGTGGGAGGTATGAACGGCAGTCTGAGTGCCAGCGGGAGCCACGTGGACCGGATGGGCGCCACGAGGGACAACCTGAGTGAGAACGCCTCCACCATGGCGCTGGCTGGGGCCAGCATCACCGGCTCTCTGTCTGGCAGCGCCATGGTCAACTACCTAAACAGGTCGGTACTTTTGATTTGATTTAACCTTTATCAAATCTGGTTAGTGTCGTTGAGATAAAGAGACCTGAACCAAGACAGCATCAACACATCAGTTTCAGACAAACGGTCACATGACATAACCCAGACAGACGTCAATACCAGAAACAGCCTGCCCGTAACCGGCCGCCTGCCCGTAACCAGCCGCCTGCCCGTAACCGGCCGCCTGCCCGTAACCAGCCGCCTGCCCGTAACCAGCATGTACACCACATAAGCCAGAAAAACGTTTTAAAAAGCCCCCAAAAATGTTTTTGTCACATCCACTGGATAGGTGGATTTGTACAGGGTCAGCCATAGTAGTATGATAGGTGTTGGTTTACAGGGGCAGTAGTATGATAGGTGTTGGTTTACAGGGGCAGTAGTATGATAGGTGTTGGTTTACAGGGGCAGTAGTATGATAGGTGTTGGTTTACAGGGGCAGTAGTATGATAGGTGTTGGTTTACAGGGGCAGTAGTATGATAGGTGTTGGTTTACAGGGGCAGTAGTATGATAGGTGTTGGTTTACAGGGGCAGTAGTATGATAGGTGTTGGTTTACAGGGGCAGTAGTATGATAGGTGTTGGTTTACAGGGGCAGTAGTATGATAGGTGTTGGTTTACAGGGGCAGTAGTATGATAGGTGCAGTGTAATGTGTTGTTTTACAGGGTCAGTCATAGCAGTACAGCACCCCTGGAGCAAATTAGGGATACATGCCTTGCTCAAGGGCACATTGACTTATTTTTCACCTAGTGGGCTCGGGTATTTGAACCAGCGACCTTTGGGTTACTGGGCGAACGCTCTAACCGCTAGGCTACCTGACGCCCCAGGGCGTTATTAGGGCTTGGATCACAGGGCCATGACAGGATCAGAAAGACACAAGATGCTTTCTTACCAGCATCAGGTGACTACTAGAAACTACTGCACATCTCAACAACCTGTTCATCTATTTGTGTTTTGAACTCCTCTAGTGACACCAGGTCCTGGAGTTTTAGGTTGGCTTGGAGGGAATTCCAAGACCAGATCAACTACCTCAACAGGTCAGTGTTAGGGTCAACTACCTCAACAGGTCAGTGATAGGGTCAACTACCTCAACAGGTCAGTGTTAGGGTCAACTACCTCAACAGGTCAGTGTTAGGGTCAACTACCTCAACAGGTCAGTGTTAGGGTCAACTACCTCAACAGGTCAGTGTTAGGGTCAACTACCTCAACAGGTCAGTGTTAGGGTCAACTACCTCAACAGGTCAGTGTTAGGGTCAACTAATGAACAGGTCAGTGATAGGGTCAACTAATGAACAGGTCAGTGTTAGGGTCAACTACCTCAACAGGTCAGTGTTAGGGTCAACTAATGAACAGGTCAGAGATAGGGTCAACTACCTCAACAGGTCAGTGTTAGGGTCAACTACCTCAACAGGTCAGTGTTAGGGTCAACTAATGAACAGGTCAGTGATAGGGTCAACTAATGAACAGGTCAGTGTTAGGGTCAACTAATTTTTTATTTTATTTTTTATTTATTTCACCTTTATTTAACCAGGTAAGCCAGTTGAGAACAGGTTCTCATTTACAACTGCGACCTGGCCAAGACAAAGCAAAGCAGTGCGATAAAAACAACACAGAGTTACATATGGGGTAAAAAAAACATAAAGTCAGAAATACAACAGAAAATATATATACAGTGTGTGCAAATGTAGCAAGTTATGGAGGTAAGGCAATAAATAGGCTATAGTGCAGAATAATTACAATAGTATTAACACTGGAATGCTAGATGTGCAAGAGATTATGTGCAAATAGAGATACTGGGGTGCAAAAGAGCAAAATAAATAACAATATAGGGATGAGGTAGTTGGGTGGGCTAATTTCAGATGGGCTGTGTACAGGTGCAGTGATCGGTAAGGTGCTCTGACAACTGATGCTTAAAGTTATTGAGGGAGATAAGAGTCTCCAGCTTCAGAGATTTTTGCAATTCGTTCCAGTCATTGGCAGCAGAGAACTGGAAGGAATGGCGGCCAAAGGAGGTGTTGGCTTTGGGAATGACCAGTGAGATATACCTGCTGGAGCGCAGACTACGGGTGGGTGCTGCTATGGTGACCAATGAGCTAAGATAAGGCGGGGATTTGCCTAGCAGTGATTTATAGATGGCCTGGAGCCAGTGGGTTTGACGACGAACATGTAGTGAGGACCAGCCAACAAGAGCGTACAGGTCACAGTGGTGGGTAGTGTATGGGGCTTTGGAGACAAAACGGATGGCACTGTGATAGACTACATCCAATTTGCTGAGTAGAGTGTTGGAGGCTATTTTATAAATGACATCGCCGAAGTCAAGGATCGGTAGGATAGTCAGTTTTACGAGGGCATGTTTGGCAGCATGAGTGAAGGAGGCTTTGTTGCGAAATAGGAAGCCAATTCTAGATTTAACTTTGGATTGGAGATTCTTTATGTGAGTCTGGAAGTTGAGTTTACAGTCTAACCAGACACCTAGATATTTGTAGTTGTCCACATACTCTAGGTCAGACCCGTCGAGAGTGGTGATTCTAGTCGGGTGGGCGGGTGCTAGCAGCGTTCGATTGAAAAGCATGCATTTACTTTTACTAGTGTTTAAGAGCAGTTGAAGGCTACTGAAGGATTGTTGTATGGCATTGAAGCTCGTTTGGAGGTTTGTTAACACAGTGTCCAATGAAGGGCCAGATGTATACAAAATGGTGTCGTCTGCGTAGAGGTGGATCTGAGAGTCACCAGCAGCAAGAGCGACATCATTGATATACACGGAGAAAAGTGTCGGCCCAAGAATTGAACCCTGTGGCACCCCCATAGAGACTGCCATAGGTCCAGACAACAGGCCCTCCGATTTGACACACTGAACTCTATCTGAGAAGTAGTTGGTGAACCAGGCGAGGCAGTCATTTGAGAAACCAAGGCTATTTAGTCTGCCAATAAGAATGCGGTGGTTGACAGAGTCGAAAGCCTTGGCCAGGTCGATGAAGACGGCTGCACAGTACTGTCTATTATCAATCGCGGTTATAATATCGTTTAGGACCTTGAGCGTGGCTGAAGTGCACCCGTGACCAGCTCGGAAACCGGATTGCATAGCGGAGAAGGTACGGTGGTATTCGAAATGGTCGATGATCTGTTTATTAACTTGGCTTTCGAATACTTTCGAAAGGCAGGGCAGGATGGATATAGGTCTGTAGCAGTTTGGATCTAGAGTGTCACCCCCTTTGAAGAGGGGGATGACCGCGGCAGCTTTCCAATCTCTGGGGATCTCAGACGTTATGAAAGAGAGGTTGAACAGACTAGTAATAGGGGTTGCGACAATTTCGGCGGCTAGTTTTAGGAAGAAAGGGTCCAGATTGTCTAGCCCAGCTGATTTGTAGGGGTCCAGATTTTGCAGCGCTTTCAAAACATCAGCTGTCTGAATTTGTGTGAAGGAGAAGCGGGGGGGGGGCATGGGCAAGTTGCAGCAGAGGGTGCAGAGTTGGTGGCCGGGTTAGTGGTAGCCAGATGGAAAGCATGGCCAGCTGTAGCAAAATGCTTGTTGAAATTCTCGATTATTGTAGATTTATCGGTGGTGATAGTGTTTCCTAGCCTCAGTGCAGTGGGCAGCTGGGAGGAAGTGCTCTTATTCTCCATGGACTTTACAGTGTCCCAAAACTTTTTGGAGTTAGTGCTACAGGATGCAAATTTCTGTTTGAAAAAGTTAGCCTTTGCTTTCCTGACTGCTTGTGTATATTGGTTCCTAACTTCCCTGAAAAGTTGCATATCGCGGGGGCTATTTGATGCTAATGCTGTACGCCACAGGATGTTTTTGTGCTGGTCAAGGGCAGTCAAGTCTGAGGAGAACCAGGGGCTATATCGGTTCTTAGTTCTGTATTTTTTGAATGGGGCATGTTTATTTAAGATTGAGAGGAAATTACTTTTAAGGAACAACCAGGCATCCTCTACTGACGGAATGAGATCTATATCCATCCAAGATACCTGGGCCAGGTCAATTAGGAAGGCCTCCTCGCTAAAGTGTTTTAGGGAGCGTTTGACAGTGATGAGGGGTGGTTGTTTGACCGCGGACCCGTTACGGACGCAGGCAATAAGGCAGTGATCGCTGAGATCCTGGTTGAAGACAGCTGAGGTGTATTTAGAGGGTATGTTAGTCAGGATGATATCTATGAGGGTACCCATGTTTACGGATTTAGGGTTGTATCTGGTAGGTTCGTTGATAATTTGCGTGAGGTTGAGGGCATCTAGCTTGGATTGTAGGATGGCTGGGGTATTAAGCATATCCCAATTTAGGTCACCAAGCAGTACAAACTCAGAGGATAAATGGGGGGCAATCAATTCACATATGGTGTCCAGGGCACAGCTGGGGGCTGAGGGGGGTCTGTAGCAAGCGGCAACAGTGAGATACTTATTTCTGGAAAGGTGGATTTTTAGAAGTAGAAGCTCAAACTGTTTGGGCACAGACCTGGATAGTATGATAGAGCTCTGCAGGCTATCTCTACAGTAGATTGCAACTCCACCCCCTTTGGCAGTTCTATCTAGACGGAAAATGTTGTAGTTCGGGATGGAAATTTCAGAATTTTTGGTGGCCTTCCTGAGCCAGGATTCAGACACTGCTAGAACATCTGGGTTGGCAGAGTGTGCTAACGCAGTGAATAACTCAAACTTAGGAAGTAGACTTCTGATATTTATGTGCAAGAAACCAAGACTTTTGCGATTACAGAAGTCAACAAATGATAGCTCCTGGGGAGTAGGAGTGATACTGGGGGCTACAGGGCCTGGGTTAGCCTCTACGTCACCAGAGGAACAGAGGAGGACTAGAATAAGGATACGGCTAAAGGCTTTAAGAACTGGTCTTCTAGTGCGTTGGGTACATAGAATAAAGGGGGCAGATTTCCGGGTGTTATAGAAAAGATTCAGGGCATTATGTACAGACAAGGATATGGAAGGATATGAGTACAGTGGAGGTAAACCTAAGCGTTGGGTAACACTGAAAGAGATAGTATCTCTAGAGGCATCAATTGAATCGGTCTCTGAGTGTATGGGTGGAGGGACAAAGGAGCTAACTAAGGCAGGTTTAGCTAGGCTGGGGGGTCTACAGTGATATAGTACAATTAGAAATAACCGAAACAACAATAAACTAACCATGTTTGGGCTGAGGCTAAACATAAACAGGATGTAGTACCGTAAAAAGGAACAGTCCAGCAGATATCAGCTGTATAGCTGAGTTATCATAAGGTCCGGTGGTGAAGCGCTAGTGAGTAAGAGGCCACGGCTAGCGTGTGCTACGTCCGTTTTGTTGTAGCCAGCTGGTAGCGAAGAATCCGGTCCAGTGATTCCGGCGGAAAAAAACTGATATGTTCTGGGTCGATAACGCGCAGGTCAGTGTTAGGGTCAACTACCTCAACAGGTCAGTGTTAGGGTCAACTACCTCAACAGGTCAGTGTTAGGGTCAACTACCTCAACAGGTCAGTGATAGGGTCAACTACCTCAACAGGTCAGTGATAGGGTCAACTACCTCAACAGGTCAGTGATAGGGTCAACTACCTCAACAGGTCAGTGATAGGGTCAACTACCTCAACAGGTCAGTGTTAGGGTCAACTACCTCAACAGGTCAGTGTTAGGGTCAACTAATGAACAGGTCAGTGTTAGGGTCAACTACCTCAACAGGTCAGTGTTAGGGTCAACTAATGAACAGGTCAGTGTTAGGGTCAACTACCTCAACAGGTCAGTGATAGGGTCAACTACCTCAACAGGTCAGTGTTAGGGTCAACCTTACTGTCAGGTGGTTGGTTGTGGCTGTAGGTCCTTCTGGTATTGTGACTGGCTATGTGCAGGTCTCCCTCGCAAAATACACAAGGTCTGATCCCTCTCCCCTGTGCTCTCCTCTCCTCTCCTCTCCTCTCCTCTCCTCTCCTCTCCTCTCCTCTCCTCTCCTCTCCTCTCCTGCTCCAGGTTGGAGGTGCAGGCTGATGTTCAGAAGGAGAGGTGTAGTCTCAGTGGAGAGTCAGCCACCTTCAGCTTGGGGACAATCGGTGACAACGCTAGCACCAAAGCAATGGCTGGATCCATTCTCAACTACAGGTCAGGGCAATGTCTTTGGAAACGTTAACATTTCTGTTCAATGATATCCCCACAAAGGACTAGTTGTGTCTGACCCTGTAAACATCTCTTCCTCTTGACTCTTGCTTTCTGTTTCATGGTGTGTTGTGTGTCCTGTGTAGAGATGGGACCAGTATGGAGGTGCAGGTGGACGTAGAGCCTGGCGGTAAACTACGGTACCACAGTGGTACCAGCAGGATGGATGATGGGAGACACGCTGGGCGCTGTGGCTGGTCCTGCCCCTCTGGATGCCCCTCAGAGGGCCAGGATGGCACCACCAAGTCCAAGCTGAAGAAGGGAGGAGGCTCTAAGACCCAGGAGAGGAGGGAGGATATGGACGCTCGGCTCCTTGAGCAGCACAGCACCAACTCCTCAGAGTTTGACTCCTCCCTCAGCGGCTCTCTCCCCTCCGTAGCCGACTCTCACTCCTCCCACTTGTCAGAGTTCAGCGGTGGCTCTGACCTGGAGAGCATGAAGATGTCCTGCAGCTGCAGCCATGGATCCCCCTCTGACTACCACGCCCGCTTCACCACAGTCAGCCCTCTGCCTGAAGTAGAGGGGGACCGGCTGGAGACGTTGCCCTCACCCCAAGGTGTCCTCTCCCATCCTCACTGCTCCTGTCTGGAGGTGTCAGTCTCCCCTCTGTGTCTGATAGCAGAGGAGAACATCAACCAGGTGTGTCCTGCAAAGGCAGAGTGGGGCTCTACTAGCGGAGGAGACCTTCCCATTGGAGAGCTTCTGAAGGAGAACAATTACAACCTGCAAGCCCCTCCCCCCAGCCTGCTCCAGAACTCCTGTATTCAGACTGAGATCTGATCTGACCTACCACCACCATTTTTGGTTTCACAGTATATTTTTCCAGAAGACAAAGCTTTGAATGGACATTTCTGCCCTCAGAAGCGTGGAAATGAAATAAAGCAGACATGTTGAAAGGACATTTCTGCCCTCAGAAGCGTGGAAATGAAATAAAGCAGACATGTTGAAAGGACATTTCTGTCCTCAGAAGCGTGGAAATGAAATAAAGCAGACATGTTGAAAGGACATTTCTGTCCTCAGAAGCGTGGAAATGAAATAAAGCAGACATGTTGAAAGCGCAGTGATGCCTCAGCTCAGTAGACTGGTTAATAACAGGAAGGTGAATGCTGGTGTTTCCTGTCATGTGACCCTATTACAGTGTTCTGACTGGCTGCTGTCTCTCCCTACAACACACCTCACAGCAGGAGTGTCCCACTGACCTCCGGGCAGCCAAGCTGGAGATCAGGATGCAACACACAGGAACCTTCAAGCTCTCAAACGCAAAGTTGAACTTGAATATGAACCAGGCAATAGTATCATTACCATTCTTTTTAGTTTTAAAATGAGTTTATAAATAGGCCACTTCTGTTCAGTGATGATGTGTATTTATTATAATTTGATACTAGCCCGCTGGAAGGAATTTAAAAGCCTGGTAGTAGACTATATATCTACGGCTAGCTGAGAGGGACAAACTATTCTATATACGGCCAGCTGAGAGGGACAAACTATTCTATATACGGCCAGCTGAGAGGGACAAAGTACTGGAGCAGAGTACTGTTGCTAGGTAGAAGTAGAGCTGGGTCTCTGGAAGGCCATGGTTTAAACATCGCAAAGATGGACGAATCACGCTGAGGGTTAATTATCATAACCACAACCCATCAGTCAGTTCCTTGAAATTGTTTAACAAATATTTTTCAACCTTCAGTAAAATCAAATGTTGCTTTTCTTTTTTTTAGGCTGAAGAAGCTTTCACCTCACAGAATAACTTTTCTATCTGTTCTAACCAATGGTTTATATATACACTCGATGACTGGTAGGGGGCGCTGTGTTGAATCCACCGTGACGCCATCTTGGCACTCCCTCACTAATGTAGAAAATATTTTGGAAGCTAAAGAAATGCATTTAATGTCTACATCCGTTTTTACCACATTTATTCTATTACAGACACCTTAATGCACACTTTTAAGTTATGTGAGCTAAACATACAAATAAAAAAATATATAACACTTTCCTTAAAGTATCTTTTTTTTTTTGATTAATGTTACACAACAGCAACATACTTCAATGCATGTTGTCCTTGAAACATTTGATTGAAATACTGTAGAATTCCATTCATTCCTCTGGAGGACTGCTGCTACTGGGGAGTGGCAAGATGGCCGACCAGGGGCTTCAAAGCATCTCATTGGCCAATACATAGCGTCAGCATGCCAGGGTTTATATACATTGGTTATTACTCATTGTGCCTTACAAAGAGAAAAACAGCTTTTTCTTTTTCAAATTGTCTGCATATCTCCATGTCTTCTAGACTTAAAAACAGATTTCAGATGGTCTCTCTGACCATGTCAGGAGAGATACTAGACTGGTTGGTCTCTCTGACCATGTCAGGAGAGATACTAGACTGGTTGGTCTCTCTGACCATGTCAGGAGAAATACTAGACTGGTTGGTCTCTCTGACCATGTCAGGAGAAATACTAGACTGGTTGGTCTCTCTGACCATGTCAGGAGAAATACTAGACTGGTTGGTCTCTCTGACCATGTCAGGAGAGATACTAGACTGGTTGGTCTCTCTGACCATGTCAGGAGAGATACTAGACTGGTTGGTCTCTCTGACCATGTCAGGAGAGATACTAGACTGGTTGGTCTCTCTGACCATGTCAGGAGAGATACTAGACTGGTTGGTCTCTCTGACCATGTCAGGAGAGATACTAGATTGGTAGGGCTTCATGGTACTGTGGTAGACTACATGACTTGTTCAATTGCCTACCAAAGACAGCACTCAGGCTCTTGATAACGCTTGTTCCTGGTAACCCTTGACGATGTCTGTTCGCCATCCCCAGACTCCACACGGTGCAGCGTTTTTACACGGTGGGGTAAATTATGTCAAATTAAGACCCAGGAATATACAGAGTGCTTTTTTTTGTCCAATACGCTTTACAAATGCTACGCAAATAACTGCGGCCAGAGTCTGCCTACGCACCTGCTGTTAACCAGACTTCTTACATAAATGTACTGCAATGCTCCGAGTGTATGGGGATACCATCCGTTGGGTTCCCTCCCTCTATTCCTGGCTGCGGCCCAAATGACCCCCTGTTCGCCAACACAGTGCACAGGTATTGCACTATATAGAGAACAGGGTGACATTTGGGCCGCAGCCCGTCTGTTCCGTGTCTCCTACCGGTCTATGAAGCTGTTTGTGTTGCTGAATGATGATCCCTCTCTGGCCTGATTTAAATGCCACATGCTGCTGCCCCCCCCCCCCCCACACACTTTGTTTGGGTTTATTCCTGTTGTTTAATTCTCTGCCCTCTCCATTTCCTGTTGTTTAATTCTCTGCCCTCTCCATTTCCTGTTGTTTAATTCTCTGCCCTCTCCATTTCCTGTTGTTTAATTCTCTGCCCTCTCCATTTACCTTCCTATACTTTGAACACTAGTGCCAGGTAGATTTTCTCATTTGTGCAGAATGACATTATCGTGGCCCCAGATCTGTGTTTGGCGTGGCTATGACCATAGCAGTTGGAAAGACCGCACAAATAGATCTGGGACCAGGCTAGAATGGCATTTAAGGTATATTTGTTTGCTAATTTGCTTTACAATATGTGTGTAAATGCATATCTAAAAAAATATTAAAATACATATGAACAACCCTTTTCCTGGTCATTCTCTCCTAATGTTTTAGTAACGGTAGTGATTCAATGTTGAGACACAATGAATGTGTGTCGTAGTGGCTTGGAGAAGGACACTACATGCAGTAATGGAACTGCTGTTCTAGTTTAATGGATCACAGACCATCATGTGAGTCATGAGGGGGTCTACTAAGCTAGCATATGGAATTGTTTTAAGATGGTCACACCATGGATCACTTAGAGATAAGAAAGCTCAGGAATTATACATTTAAAAAAACATTTATAACACATTTTTAACCCCTTTTGGGGTGCACAAAACTACTTCCATAAACACATTTAAACAGGTACCAGGTTACCTTCAGACGAGAATACCATCGTGTTCGTGAGAGTCTCCCCTTACTATAGTAGGGTCACATTAGTTTGTAGGCCAAACCTTTCGGATGCTACAGATGTTTTCGTGATACGTTTTTCGGGGTGTCTCCTTGTCTGACAAACAGCGCTGTAGCTTTGCCACTTTCCACCAAAAAAAAGATGCATTACATGACCAAAAGTATGTGGACACCTGCTCGTCGAACATCTCATTCCAAAATCATGGGTATAAATATGGAGTTGGTCCCCCCTTTGCTGCTATAACAGCCTCCACTCTTCTGGGAAGGCTTTCCACTAGATGTTGGAACATTGCTGCAGGGATTTGCTTCCATTCAGCCACGAGCATTAGTGATGTTGGGGCGATTAGGCCTGGCTCGCAGTCGGCGTTCCAATTCATCCCAAAGGTGTTCGGTGGGGTTGAGGTCAGGGTTCTGTGCAGGCCAGTCAAGTTCTTCCACACCGATCTCGACAAACCATTTCTGTATGGTTTGTGCACGGGGACATTGTCATGCTGAAACAGGAAAGGGCCTTCCCCAAACTGTTGCCACAAAATTGGAAGCACAGAATCGCGTTTCCACTACTCTAGAGTCCAATGGCGGCGAGCTTTACACCACTCCAGCCGACGCTTGGCATTCCGCATGGTGATCTTAGGCTTGTGTGCGGCTGCTTGGCCATGGAACCCATTTCATGAAGCTCCTGACGAGCATTTCTTGTGCTGACGTTGCTTCCAGAGGCAGTTTGGAACTCAGTAGTGAGTGTTGCAACTGAGGACCGATGATTTTTACGCGCTTCAGCATTCGGCGGTCCCGTTCTGTGAGCTTGTGTGGCCTGCCACTTCGCGGCGGAGTCGTTGTTGCTCCTAGACGTTTCCACTTCACAATAACAGCACTTACAGTTGACTGGGGCAGCTCTAGCAGGGTAGACATTTTACGAACTGACTTGTAGGAAAGGTGGCATCCTATGACGGCGCCACGTTGAAAGTCACTGAGCTCTTCAGTAAGGCCATTCTACTGCCAATGTTTGTCTATGGAGATTGCATGGCTGTGTGCTCAATTTTATACACCTGTCAGCAACGGGTGTGGCTGAAATAGCCGAATCCACTAATATGAAGGGGTGTCCACATACTGCTGTATATATAGTGTATCTCTATTAGAATCCACTAATATGAAGGGGTGTCCACATACTGCTGTATATATAGTGTATCTCTATTAGAATCCACTAATATGAAGGGGTGTCCACATACTGCTGTATATATAGTGGATCTCTATTAGAATCCACTAATATGAAGGGGTGTCCACATACTGCTGTATATATAGTGGATCTCTATTAGAATCCACTAATATGAAGGGGTGTCCACATACTGCTGTATATATAGTGTATCTCTATTAGAATCCACTAATATGAAGGGGTGTCCACATACTGCTGTATATATAGTGTATCTCTATTAGAATCCACTAATATGAAGGGGTGTCCACATACTGCTGTATATATAGTGTATCTCTATTAGAATCCACTAATATGAAGGGGTGTCCACATACTGCTGTATATATAGTGGATCTCTATTAGAATCCACTAATATGAAGGGGTGTCCACATACTGCTGTATATATAGTGGATCTCTATTAGAATCCACTAATATGAAGGGGTGTCCACATACTGCTGTATATATAGTGTATCTCTATTAGAATCCACTAATATGAAGGGGTGTCCACATACTGCTGTATATATAGTGTATCTCTAGATTAAACAGACTGATTGTGATGGGGATTTTTATGTTAATTAGATTGACACAGGTGAATCAATCGACTCTAGGGGGTTAAAACACTGAGACCCATTAAAACACTGTAGAGGAAACCACAGCATCATGGGACCTATTAAAACACTGTAGAGGAAACCACAGCATCATGAGACCTATTAAAACACTGTAGAGGAAACCACAGCATCATGGGACCCATTAAAACACTAGAGGAAACCACAGCATCATGGGACCCATTAAAACACTGTAGAGGAAACCACAGCATCATGGGACCCATTAAAACACTGTAGAGGAAACCACAGCATCATGGGACCCATTAAAACACTAGAGGAAACCACAGCATCATGGGACCCATTTAAAACACTAGAGGAAACCACAGCATCATGGGACCCATTAAAACACTAGAGGAAACCACAGCATCATGGGACCCATTAAAACACTAGAGGAAACCACAGCATCATGGGACCCATTAAAACACTGTAGAGGAAACCACAGCATCATGGGACCCATTAAAACACTAGAGGAAACCACAGCATCATGGGACCCATTAAAACACTAGAGGAAACCACAGCATCATGGGACCCATTAAAACACTAGAGGAAACCACAGCATCATGGGACCCATTAAAACACTAGAGGAAACCACAGCATCATGGGACCCATTAAAACACTAGAGGAAACCACAGCATCATGGGACCCATTAAAACACTGTAGAGGAAACCACAGCATCATGAGACCTATTAAAACACTAGAGGAAACCACAGCATCATGGGACCCATTAAAACACTGTAGAGGAAACCACAGCATCATGGGACCCATTAAAACACTAGAGGAAACCACAGCATCATGGGACCTATTAAAACACTAGAGGAAACCACAGCATCATGGGACCTATTAAAACACTGTAGAGGAAACCACAGCATCATGGGACCCATTAAAACACTAGAGGAAACCACAGCATCATGGGACCCATTAAAACACTAGAGGAAACCACAGCATCATGGGACCCATTAAAACACTAGAGGAAACCACAGCATCATGGGACCCATTAAAACACTAGAGGAAACCACAGCATCATGGGACCCATTAAAACACTAGAGGAAACCACAGCATCATGGGACCCATTAAAACACTGTAGAGGAAACCACAGCATCATGGGACCCATTAAAACACTAGAGGAAACCACAGCATCATGGGACCCATTAAAACACTAGAGGAAACCACAGCATCATGGGACCTATTAAAACACTGTAGAGGAAACCACAGCATCATGGGACCCATTTAAAACACTGTAGAGGAAACCACAGCTTCATGGGACCCATTAAAACACTAGAGGAAACCACAGCATCATGGGACCCATTAAAACACTAGAGGAAACCACAGCATCATGAGACCTATTAAAACACTAGAGGAAACCACAGCATCATGGGACCCATTAAAACACTAGAGGAAACCACAGCATCATGGGACCCATTAAAACACTAGAGGAAACCACAGCATCATGGGACCCATTAAAACACTAGAGGAAACCACAGCATCATGGGACCCATTAAAACACTAGAGGAAACCACAGCATCATGGGACCCATTAAAACACTGTAGAGGAAACCACAGCATCATGAGACCTATTAAAACACTAGAGGAAACCACAGCATCATGGGACCCATTAAAACACTAGAGGAAACCACAGCATCATGGGACCCATTAAAACACTGTAGAGGAAACCACAGCATCATGAGACCTATTAAAACACTAGAGGAAACCACAGCATCATGGGACCCATTTAAAACACTGTAGAGGAAACCACAGCATCATCGGACCCATTAAAACACTAGAGGAAACCACAGCATCATGGGACCTATTAAAACACTAGAGGAAACCACAGCATCATGGGACCCATTAAAACACTAGAGGAAACCACAGCATCATGGGACCCATTAAAACACTGTAGAGGAAACCGCAGCATCATGGGACCCATTAAAACACTAGAGGAAACCACAGCATCATGGGACCCATTAAAACACTAGAGATAACCACAGCTTCATGGGACCCATTAAAACACTAGAGGAAACCACAGCATCATGGGACCCATTAAAACACTAGAGGAAACCACAGCATCATGGGACCCATTAAAACACTAGAGGAAACCACAGCATCATGGGACCCATTAAAACACTAGAGGAAACCACAGCATCATGGGACCCATTAAAACACTAGAGGAAACCACAGCATCATGAGACCCATTAAAACACTGTAGAGGAAACCACAGCATCATGGGACCCATTAAAACACTAGAGGAAACCACAGCATCATGGGACCCATTAAAACACTAGAGGAAACCACAGCATCATGGGACCCATTAAAACACTAGAGGAAACCACAGCATCATGGGACCCATTAAAACACTAGAGGAAACCACAGCATCATGGGACCCATTAAAACACTAGAGGAAACCACAGCATCATGGGACCCATTAAAACACTAGAGGAAACCACAGCATCATGGGACCCATTAAAACACTGTAGAGGAAACCACAGCATCATGGGACCCATTAAAACACTAGAGGAAACCACAGCATCATGGGACCCATTAAAACACTAGAGGAAACCACAGCATCATGGGACCCATTAAAACACTAGAGGAAACCACAGCATCATGGGACCCATTAAAACACTAGAGGAAACCACAGCATCATGGGACCCATTAAAACACTAGAGGAAACCACAGCATCATGGGACCCATTAAAACACTGTAGAGGAAACCACAGCATCATGAGACCTATTAAAACACTAGAGGAAACCACAGCATCATGGGACCCATTAAAACACTGTAGAGGAAACCACAGCATCATGGGACCCATTAAAACACTAGAGGAAACCACAGCATCATGGGACCTATTAAAACACTAGAGGAAACCACAGCATCATGGGACCCATTAAAACACTGTAGAGGAAACCACAGCATCATGGGACCCATTAAAACACTAGAGGAAACCACAGCATCATGGGACCCATTAAAACACTAGAGATAACCACAGCTTCATGGGACCCATTAAAACACTAGAGGAAACCACAGCATCATGGGACCCATTAAAACACTAGAGGAAACCACAGCATCATGGGACCCATTAAAACACTAGAGGAAACCACAGCATCATGGGACCCATTAAAACACTAGAGGAAACCACAGCATCATGGGACCCATTAAAACACTGTAGAGGAAACCACAGCATCATGGGACCCATTAAAACACTAGAGGAAACCACAGCATCATGGGACCCATTAAAACACTAGAGGAAACCACAGCATCATGGGACCCATTAAAACACTAGAGGAAACCACAGCATCATGGGACCCATTAAAACACTAGAGGAAACCACAGCATCATGGGACCCATTAAAACACTAGAGGAAACCACAGCATCATGGGACCCATTAAAACACTAGAGGAAACCACAGCATCATGGGACCCATTAAAACACTAGAGGAAACCACAGCATCATGGGACCCATTAAAACACTTAGAGGAAACCACAGCATCATGGGACCCATTAAAACACTAGAGGAAACCACAGCATCATGGGACCCATTAAAACACTAGAGGAAACCACAGCATCATGGGACCCATTAAAACACTAGAGGAAACCACAGCATCATGGGACCCATTAAAACACTAGAGGAAACCACAGCATCATGGGACCCATTAAAACACTAGAGGAAACCACAGCATCATGGGACCCATTAAAACACTAGAGGAAACCACAGCATCATGGGACCCATTAAAACACTAGAGGAAACCACAGCATCATGGGACCCATTAAAACACTGTAGAGGAAACCACAGCATCATGGGACCCATTAAAACACTAGAGGAAACCACAGCATCATGGGACCTATTAAAACACTAGAGGAAACCACAGCATCATGGGACCCATTAAAACACTGTAGAGGAAACCACAGCATCATGGGACCCATTAAAACACTAGAGGAAACCACAGCATCATGGGACCCATTAAAACACTAGAGATAACCACAGCTTCATGGGACCCATTAAAACACTAGAGGAAACCACAGCATCATGGGACCCATTAAAACACTGTAGAGGAAACCACAGCATCATGGGACCCATTAAAACACTAGAGGAAACCACAGCATCATGGGACCCATTAAAACACTGTAGAGGAAACCACAGCATCATGGGACCCATTAAAACACTAGAGGAAACCACAGCATCATGGGACCCATTAAAACACTAGAGGAAACCACAGCATCATGGGACCCATTAAAACACTAGAGGAAACCACAGCATCATGGGACCCATTAAAACACTAGAGGAAACCACAGCATCATGGGACCCATTAAAACACTAGAGGAAACCACAGCATCATGGGACCCATTAAAACACTAGAGGAAACCACAGCATCATGGGACCCATTAAAACACTAGAGGAAACCACAGCATCATGGGACCCATTAAAACACTGTAGAGGAAACCACAGCATCATGGGACCCATTAAAACACTAGAGGAAACCACAGCATCATGGGACCCATTAAAACACTAGAGGAAACCACAGCATCATGGGACCCATTAAAACACTAGAGGAAACCACAGCATCATGGGACCCATTAAAACACTAGAGGAAACCACAGCATCATGGGACCCATTAAAACACTGTAGAGGAAACCACAGCATCATGAGACCTATTAAAACACTAGAGGAAACCACAGCATCATGGGACCCATTAAAACACTGTAGAGGAAACCACAGCATCATGGGACCCATTAAAACACTAGAGGAAACCACAGCATCATGGGACCTATTAAAACACTAGAGGAAACCACAGCATCATGGGACCCATTAAAACACTGTAGAGGAAACCACAGCATCATGGGACCCATTAAAACACTAGAGGAAACCACAGCATCATGGGACCCATTAAAACACTAGAGATAACCACAGCTTCATGGGACCCATTAAAACACTAGAGGAAACCACAGCATCATGGGACCCATTAAAACACTAGAGGAAACCACAGCATCATGGGACCCATTAAAACACTAGAGGAAACCACAGCATCATGGGACCCATTAAAACACTAGAGGAAACCACAGCATCATGGGAACCATTAAAACACTAGAGGAAACCACAGCATCATGGGACCCATTAAAACACTAGAGGAAACCACAGCATCATGGGACCCATTAAAACACTAGAGGAAACCACAGCATCATGGGACCCATTAAAACACTAGAGGAAACCACAGCATCATGGGACCCATTAAAACACTAGAGGAAACCACAGCATCATGGGACCCATTAAAACACTGTAGAGGAAACCACAGCATCATGGGACCCATTAAAACACTAGAGGAAACCATAGCATCATGGGACCCATTAAACCACTAGAGGAAACCACAGCATCATGGGACCCATTAAAACACTAGAGGAAACCACAGCATCATGGGACCCATTAAAACACTGTAGAGGAAACCACAGCATCATGGGACCCATTAAAACACTAGAGGAAACCACAGCATCATGGGACCTATTAAAACACTAGAGGAAACCACAGCATCATGGGACCCATTAAAACACTAGAGGAAACCACAGCATCATGGGACCCATTAAAACACTGTAGAGGAAACCACAGCATCATGGGACCCATTAAAACACTAGAGGAAACCACAGCATCATGGGACCCATTAAAACACTAGAGATAACCACAGCTTCATGGGACCCATTAAAACACTAGAGGAAACCACAGCATCATGGGACCCATTAAAACACTAGAGGAAACCACAGCATCATGGGACCCATTAAAACACTAGAGGAAACCACAGCATCATGGGACCCATTAAAACACTAGAGGAAACCACAGCATCATGGGACCCATTAAAACACTAGAGGAAACCACAGCATCATGAGACCCATTAAAACACTGTAGAGGAAACCACAGCATCATGGGACCCATTAAAACACTAGAGGAAACCACAGCATCATGGGACCCATTAAAACACTAGAGGAAACCATAGCATCATGGGACCCATTAAAACACTGTAGAGGAAACCACAGCATCATGGGACCCATTAAAACACTAGAGGAAACCACAGCATCATGGGACCCATTAAAACACTAGAGGAAACCACAGCATCATGGGACCCATTAAAACACTAGAGGAAACCACAGCATCATGGGACCCATTAAAACACTGTAGAGGAAACCACAGCATCATGGGACCCATTAAAACACTAGAGGAAACCACAGCATCATGGGACCCATTGAAACACTAGAGGAAACCACAGCATCATGGGACCCATTAAAACACTAGAGGAAACCACAGCATCATGGGACCCATTAAAACACTAGAGGAAACCACAGCATCATGGGACCCATTAAAACACTGTAGAGGAAACCACAGCATCATGGGACCCATTAAATCACTAGAGGAAACCACAGCATCATGGGACCCATTAAAACACTAGAGGAAACCACAGCATCATGGCGGTAGTCTTCAGTCTCCTGTCTCTGGCAGATATCAGTTTTAGTAACAATGAGAATCAAGGGGACAGTTGATGGTCTTCAGTTTTATTCAACTGCATTTTTCCATAACATAATATATTCACAATCATTATGTGATTTGTATAGTATCAGAGAAATAAGCCTGTATAAAGTATTTATTTATCCCAGTTTTATTGTTAAAGAACATTACAATTTTGACTTCTTAAAACACATTTGTACATATTTTTTGCAAAGCTACTGTAATATAATAGAATCACTCTCTCTCTCTCTCTCTCTTTCTCCTCTCTCTCTCTCTCTCTGTCTCTCTCTCTCTCTCTCTCTCTCTCTCTCTCTCTCTCTCTCTCTCTCTCTTTCTCCTCTCTCTCTCTCTCTCTCACTCTCTCTGTCACTCTCTCTCTGTCACTCTCTCTCTCTGTCACTCTCTCTGTCACTCTCTCTCTCTGTCACTCTCTCTGTCACTCTGTCACTCTCTCTCTCTGTCACTCTCTCTCTGTCACTCTCTCTGTCACTCTCTCACACTCTCTCTCTCCCCACTCTGCCCCCTCTCTCTCTCTCTCTCTCTCTCTCCCCACTCTGCCTCTCTCTCTGTCTCTCTCTCTCTCTCCCCACTCTGCATCTCTCTCTCTCTCTCCCCACTCTGCCTCTCTCTCTCTCTCTCTACTCGTCTCCCTGAATTCAACATGGTACATTCATTTACGTTATTTTGAGGTTGAAAAAGAAGAACACGCTAACATTTTCACAAGTCATTTAAACGTTTCAAATATACTCTTTCCTTATGGAACCAACAACATACATCTGAAATCTGCACACGACAAAACAGTCTAGATTCAAAAGCTGAACTTCAAAGGCACACATCTCACAAAGATGTTGCTTCTCTTCTCTCCACTGTGAGCATGGCTGCTTGTTAGACAGCATTACGCTGCTTGTTAGACAGCATTACGCTGCTTGTTAGACAGCATTAGGCTGCTTGTTAGACAGCATTACGCTGCTTGTTAGACAGCATTACGCTGCTTGTTAGACAGCATTACGCTGCTAGTTAGACAGCATTACGCTGCTTGTTAGACAGCATTACGCTGCTTGTTAGACAGCATTATGCTGCTTGTTAGACAGCATTAGGCTGCTTGTTAGACAGCATTACGCTGCTTGTTAGACAGCATTACGCTGCTTGTTAGACAGCATTACGCTGCTTGTTAGACAGCATTACGCTGCTTGTTAGACAGCATTACGCTGCTTGTTAGACAGCATTACGCTGCTTGTTAGACAGCATTACGCTGCTTGTTAGACAGCATTAGGCTGCTTGTTAGACAGCATTACGCTGCTTGTTAGACAGCATTACGCTGCTTGTTAGACAGCATTACGCTGCTAGTTAGACAGCATTACGCTGCTTGTTAGACAGCATTACGCTGCTTGTTAGACAGCATTACGCTGCTTGTTAGACAGCATTAGGCTGCTTGTTAGACAGCATTACGCTGCTTGTTAGACAGCATTACGCTGCTTGTTAGACAGCATTACGCTGCTTGTTAGACAGCATTACGCTGCTTGTTAGACAGCATTAGGCTGCTTGTTAGACAGCATTACGCTGCTTGTTAGACAGCATTACGCTGCTTGTTAGACAGCATTACGCTGCTTGTTAGACAGCATTACGCTGCTTGTTAGACAGCATTAGGCTGCTTGTTAGACAGCATTACGCTGCTTGTTAGACAGCATTACGCTGCTTGTTAGACAGCATTACGCTGCTTGTTAGACAGCATTACGCTGCTTGTTAGACAGCATTAGGCTGCTTGTTAGACAGCATTACGCTGCTTGTTAGACAGCATTACGCTGCTAGTTAGACAGCATTACGCTGCTTGTTAGACAGCATTACGCTGCTTGTTAGACAGCATTACGCTGCTTGTTAGACAGCATTAGGCTGCTTGTTAGACAGCATTACGCTGCTTGTTAGACAGCATTACGCTGCTTGTTAGACAGCATTACGCTGCTTGTTAGACAGCATTACGCTGCTTGTTAGACAGCATTAGGCTGCTTGTTAGACAGCATTACGCTGCTTGTTAGACAGCATTACGCTGCTTGTTAGACAGCATTACGCTGCTTGTTAGACAGCATTACGCTGCTTGTTAGACAGCATTACGCTGCTTGTTAGACAGCATTAGGCTGCTTGTTAGACAGCATTACGCTGCTTGTTAGACAGCATTAGGCTGCTTGTTAGACAGCATTACGCTGCTTGTTAGACAGCATTAGGCTGCTTGTTAGACAGCATTACGCTGCTTGTTAGACAGCATTAGGCTGCTTGTTAGACAGCATTACGCTGCTTGTTAGACAGCATTAGGCTGCTTGTTAGACAGCATTACGCTGCTTGTTAGACAGCATTACGCTGCTTGTTAGACAGCATTAGGCTGCTTGTTAGACAGCATTACGCTGCTTGTTAGACAGCATTACGCTGCTTGTTAGACAGCATTACGCTGCTTGTTAGACAGCATTAGGCTGCTGACTACTGCAGATGGAAGGGTGCTGACTGACTGACTGACTGGGCCATATTTGATTTTCAAATGAAGGGCCTGATTGGGCATTTTCATAACTTCTGGTCATTTCTTCCAAAGAGAGATGTTTTTTACACAGTTACAGTACTTTGTAGGCAACATAATGAACCAATGTTTCTCCTGTAAATCGTTCTAGAAAGAAAGACATTGCATGTACCTTGAATTGCAGTACTGTATAATCAGTATTGTGCACATTGCAATTTGGTTCTTCGTTGTTTTCATACAAGTGGAGTTATTCACAGAACTGAGGCAACTGCCAAAATAGCATTTTATTTCTAGACAGAGAATGGATGGTTAATACTCCCTGAACCCCAGAGGAAATAGTGCTTATGGACTGTTTTATGCTTGGTTAATATTCTGATATGCAGCATGCATGAATCTAGTTTAACTTCAGGATGATAAGCTGTAGTGTTTTCTGAATAGCCCCTGGGCCGACGCTAGCCAAGTCAAGTCATCATGCCTTCTAGCTAGAATTGATGCCCTTCCCGTTTTATTTCTGGCCGATACAATTCAACCTCTATTGGCCAGTCAAGTAGCCTGGAAAGTAGTCACACATTGATATGGCTGTTATCTGATTGGAATGGTTCTGCAGCCTGGGGACTGGACTTGGCTGCAGCACATGGACCCAGAGAGGAACGCTTGCAGATATCCTGTACATCGGACCTATGCATCAATGGTCTTAAAGCTTGAATAGTTCACAGCATTTCTACATATTACTGCCAGTCAACTAACTAACGCTAAAACAGTTCCAGGTAAAAAAAGGTATTTGGAGAGAGAAATAGCTAGCAACGGTAGGTAGAGATATGATATTATATCAAGAGAACGTGAGAGGTTGGTTTGGGTCCGTAGTGCTTCTGAGCTGTGCCACGTTGCATAGATCCAGTATGTTGAAGCGTCATGCAGGACAGGAGGGTGCAGGACAGAGAAAAGGGCCGTGTTCCAGAACATAAAAACCGTGATGTATCATGGGTAAATTGTGACTGATTGACCTACAAATAACATTGAGTAGTTATTTATGATGCAAGGTGATTTGCAGTCTCGACTCGTATTTCAAGTCGGCTGCATTGTTGAACGCGCCCTATGACTGTCCCAAATGGCACCCTGGTCCCTCTGTAGTGCACTAGGGAATAGGGTGCCATTTGGGACAGACCCCAGCAGGCCAGACAGGGTCAGAGGTCAGATGTACTTGTTGGCCAGGTTCTGCACATCGTTCTTACTGAAGGTATCGCTGTCCACAGCAGACAGACGGTCAAACAGCCGAGTCATCTGACCACGTTCACTCTTCTCTAACAGCGTCCCAACTACCTGTTAATACACAGAGACGGGTTAACACAGCGTCCCAACTACCTGTTAATACACAGAGACGGGTTAACACAGCGTCCCAACTACCTGTTAATACACAGAGACGGGTTAACGCAGCGTCCCAACTACCTGTTAATACACAGAGACGGGTTAACGCAGCGTCCCAACTACCTGTTAATACACAGAGACGGGTTAACACAGCGTCACAACTACCTGTTAATACACAGAGACGGGTTAACACAGCGTCCCAACTACCTGTTAATACACAGAGACGGGTTAACACAGCGTCCCAACTACCTGTTAATACACAGAGACGGGTTAACACAGCGTCACAACTACCTGTTAATACACAGAGACGGGTTAACACAGCGTCACAACTACCTGTTAATACACAGAGACGGGTTAACACAGCGTCCCAACTACCTGTTAATACAGCGTCCCAACTACCTGTTAATACACAGAGACGGGTTAACACAGCGTCCCAACTACCTGTTAATACACAGAGACGGGTTAACACAGCGTCCCAACTACCTGTTAATACACAGAGACGGGTTAACACCGCGTCCCAACTACCTGTTAATACACAGAGACGGGTTAACACAGCGTCACAACTACCTGTTAATACACAGAGACGGGTTAACACAGCGTCCCAACTACCTGTTAATACACAGAGACGGGTTAACACCGCGTCCCAACTACCTGTTTATACACAGAGACGGGTTAACACGGCGTCCCAACTACCTGTTAATACACAGAGACGGGTTAACACGGCGTCCCAACTACCTGTTAATACACAGAGACGGGTTAACACGGCGTCCCAACTACCTGTTAATACACAGAGACGGGTTAACACGGCGTCCCAACTACCTGTTAATACACAGAGACGGGTTAACACGGCGTCCCAACTACCTGTTAATACACAGAGACGGGTTAACACGGCGTCCCAACTACCTGTTAATACACAGAGACGGGTTAACACGGCGTCCCAACTACCTGTTAATACACAGAGACGGGTTAACACGGCGTCCCAACTACCTGTTAATAAACAGAGACGGGTTAACACGGCGTCCCAACTACCTGTTAATACACAGAGACGGGTTAACACGGCGTCCCAACTACCTGTTAATACACAGAGACGGGTTAACACGGCGTCCCAACTACCTGTTAATACACAGAGACGGGTTAACACGGCGTCCCAACTACCTGTTAATACACAGAGACGGGTTAACGCAGCGTCCCAACTACCTGTTAATACACAGAGACGGGTTAACGCAGCGTCCCAACTACCTGTTAATACACAGAGACGGGTTAACGCAGCGTCCCAACTACCTGTTAATACACAGAGACGGGTTAACGCAGCGTCCCAACTACCTGTTAATACACAGAGACGGGTTAACGCAGCGTCACAACTACCTGTTAATACACAGAGACGGGTTAACACAGCGTCACAACTACCTGTTAATACACAGAGACGGGTTAACACAGCGTCCCAACTACCTGTTAATACACAGAGACGGGTTAACACAGCGTCCCAACTACCTGTTAATACACAGAGACGGGTTAACACAGCGTCACAACTACCTGTTAATACACAGAGACGGGTTAACACAGCGTCACAACTACCTGTTAATACACAGAGACGGGTTAACACAGCGTCCCAACTACCTGTTAATACAGCGTCCCAACTACCTGTTAATACACAGAGACGGGTTAACACAGCGTCCCAACTACCTGTTAATACACAGAGACGGGTTAACACAGCGTCCCAACTACCTGTTAATACACAGAGACGGGTTAACACCGCGTCCCAACTACCTGTTAATACACAGAGACGGGTTAACACAGCGTCACAACTACCTGTTAATACACAGAGACGGGTTAACACAGCGTCCCAACTACCTGTTAATACACAGAGACGGGTTAACACAGCGTCACAACTACCTGTTAATACACAGAGACGGGTTAACACAGCGTCACAACTACCTGTTAATACACAGAGACGGGTTAACACAGCGTCCCAACTACCTGTTAATACAGCGTCCCAACTACCTGTTAATACACAGAGACGGGTTAACACAGCGTCCCAACTACCTGTTAATACACAGAGACGGGTTAACACAGCGTCCCAACTACCTGTTAATACACAGAGACGGGTTAACACCGCGTCCCAACTACCTGTTAATACACAGAGACGGGTTAACACAGCGTCACAACTACCTGTTAATACACAGAGACGGGTTAACACAGCGTCCCAACTACCTGTTAATACACAGAGACGGGTTAACACCGCGTCCCAACTACCTGTTTATACACAGAGACGGGTTAACACGGCGTCCCAACTACCTGTTAATACACAGAGACGGGTTAACACGGCGTCCCAACTACCTGTTAATACACAGAGACGGGTTAACACGGCGTCCCAACTACCTGTTAATACACAGAGACGGGTTAACACGGCGTCCCAACTACCTGTTAATACACAGAGACGGGTTAACACGGCGTCCCAACTACCTGTTAATACACAGAGACGGGTTAACACGGCGTCCCAACTACCTGTTAATACACAGAGACGGGTTAACACGGCGTCCCAACTACCTGTTAATACACAGAGACGGGTTAACACGGCGTCCCAACTACCTGTTAATAAACAGAGACGGGTTAACACGGCGTCCCAACTACCTGTTAATACACAGAGACGGGTTAACACGGCGTCCCAACTACCTGTTAATACACAGAGACGGGTTAACACGGCGTCCCAACTACCTGTTAATACACAGAGACGGGTTAACGCGGCGTCCCAACTACCTGTTAATACACAGAGACGGGTTAACGCAGCGTCCCAACTACCTGTTAATACACAGAGACGGGTTAACGCAGCGTCCCAACTACCTGTTAATACACAGAGACGGGTTAACGCAGCGTCCCAACTACCTGTTAATACACAGAGACGGGTTAACGCAGCGTCCCAACTACCTGTTAATACACAGAGACGGGTTAACGCAGCGTCACAACTACCTGTTAATACACAGAGACGGGTTAACGCAGCGTCCCAACTACCTGTTAATACACAGAGACGGGTTAACGCAGCGTCACAACTACCTGTTAATACACAGAGACGGGTTAACGCAGCGTCCCAACTACCTGTTAATACACAGAGACGGGTTAACGCAGCGTCCCAACTACCTGTTAATACACAGAGACGGGTTAACGCAGCGTCCCAACTACCTGTTAATACACAGAGACGGGTTAACGCAGCGTCCCAACTACCTGTTAATACACAGAGACGGGTTAACGCAGCGTCACAACTACCTGTTAATACAGAGACGGGTTAACGCAGCGTCCCAACTACCTGTTAATACACAGAGACGGGTTAACGCAGCGTCCCAACTACCTGTTAATACACAGAGACGGGTTAACGCAGCGTCCCAACTACCTGTTAATACACAGAGACGGGTTAACGCAGCGTCCCAACTACCTGTTAATACACAAAGACGGGTTAACGCAGCGTCACAACTACCTGTTAATACACAGAGACGGCTTAACACAGCGTCCCAACTACCTGTTAATACACAGAGACGGGTTAACACAGCGTCCCAACTACCTGTTAATACACAGAGACGGGTTAACACGGCGTCCCAACTACCTGTTAATACACAGAGACGGCTTAACACGGCGTCCCAACTACCTGTTAATACACAGAGACGGGTTAACACGGCGTCCCAACTACCTGTTAATACACAGAGACGGGTTAACACGGCGTCCCAACTACCTGTTAATACACAGAGACGGGTTAACACGGCGTCCCAACTACCTGTTAATACACAGAGACGGGTTAACACGGCGTCCCAACTACCTGTTAATACACAGAGACGGGTTAACACGGCGTCCCAACTACCTGTTAATACACAGAGACGGGTTAACACGGCGTCACAACTACCTGTTAATACACAGAGACGGGTTAACACGGCGTCCCAACTACCTGTTAATACACAGAGACGGGTTAACACGGCGTCCCAACTACCTGTTAATACACAGAGACGGGTTAACACGGCGTCCCAACTACCTGTTAATACACAGAGACGGGTTAACACGGCGTCCCAACTACCTGTTAATACACAGAGACGGGTTAACACGGCGTCCCAACTACCTGTTAATACACAGAGACGGGTTAACACGGCGTCCCAACTACCTGTTAATACACAGAGACGGGTTAACACGGCGTCCCAACTACCTGTTAATACACAGAGACGGGTTAACACGGCGTCCCAACTACCTGTTAATACACAGAGACGGGTTAACACGGCGTCCCAACTACCTGTTAATACACAGAGACGGGTTAACACGGCGTCCCAACTACCTGTTAATACACAGAGACGGGTTAACACGGCGTCACAACTACCTGTTAATACACAGAGACGGGTTAACACGGCGTCCCAACTACCTGTTAATACACAGAGACGGGTTAACACGGCGTCCCAACTACCTGTTAATACACAGAGACGGGTTAACGCGGCGTCCCAACTACCTGTTAATACACAGAGACGGGTTAACGCGGCGTCCCAACTACCTGTTAATACACAGAGACGGGTTAACGCGGCGTCCCAACTACCTGTTAATACACAGAGACGGGTTAACGCGGCGTCCCAACTACCTGTTAATACACAGAGACGGGTTAACGCGGCGTCCCAACTACCTGTTAATACACAGAGACGGGTTAACGCAGCGTCCCAACTACCTGTTAATACACAGAGACGGGTTAACGCAGCGTCCCAACTACCTGTTAATACACAGAGACGGGTTAACGCAGCGTCACAACTACCTGTTAATACAGAGACGGGTTAACGCAGCGTCCCAACTACCTGTTAATACACAGAGACGGGTTAACGCAGCGTCACAACTACCTGTTAATACAGAGACGGGTTAACGCAGCGTCCCAACTACCTGTTAATACACAGAAACGGGTTAACGCAGCGTCCCAACTACCTGTTAATACACAGAGACGGGTTAACGCAGCGTCCCAACTACCTGTTAATACACAGAGACGGGTTAACGCGGCGTCCCAACTACCTGTTAATACACAGAGACGGGTTAACGCGGCGTCCCAACTACCTGTTAATACACAGAGACGGCTTAACGCGGCGTCCCAACTACCTGTTAATACACAGAGACGGGTTAACGCGGCGTCCCAACTACCTGTTAATACACAGAGACGGGTTAACACGGCGTCCCAACTACCTGTTAATACACAGAGACGGGTTAACACAGCGTCACAACTACCTGTTAATACACAGAGACGGGTTAACACAGCGTCCCAACTACCTGTTAATACACAGAGACGGGTTAACACAGCGTCCCAACTACCTGTTAATACACAGAGACGGGTTAACACAGCGTCCCAACTACCTGTTAATACACAGAGACGGCTTAACACAGCGTCCCAACTACCTGTTAATACACAGAGACGGGTTAACACAGCGTCCCAACTACCTGTTAATACACAGAGACGGGTTAACACAGCGTCCCAACTACCTGTTAATACACAGAGACGGGTTAACACAGCGTCCCAACTACCTGTTAATACACAGAGACGGGTTAACACAGCGTCCCAACTACCTGTTAATACACAGAGACGGGTTAACACCGCGTCCCAACTACCTGTTAATACACAGAGACGGGTTAACACAGCGTCCCAACTACCTGTTAATACACAGAGACGGGTTAACACAGCGTCCCAACTACCTGTTAATACACAGAGACGGGTTAACACAGCGTCACAACTACCTGTTAATACACAGAGACGGGTTAACACAGCGTCACAACTACCTGTTAATACACAGAGACGGGTTAACACAGCGTCCCAACTACCTGTTAATACACAGAGACGGGTTAACACAGCGTCCCAACTACCTGTTAATACACAGAGACGGGTTAACACAGCGTCACAACTACCTGTTAATACACAGAGACGGGTTAACACCGCGTCACAACTACCTGTTTATACACAGAGACGGGTTAACACAGCGTCCCAACTACCTGTACAAACATACAGACACACAGTGGCCTTAAAAAATGTACCAAACTGTTCCATTGAACACTCTAATGCTGTTTCCCATGATTAGTATCAATAAACAATGCAACACGAGAGACACACAGGGGTCAAAACAGCAGCGTCAGTCCTACTACCTGCAGCACAGAGAGACTGTTGTCTAGTTTAGCTAAAAGAATATACAAAACACTGAACGAATGAAAAATACATTAATTACGGGATTCAAATAAACCACGATGCCCCAACATCGCACTGCACTTTACAAGTCAAGGCAATTTTCCAGACGTTCACCAAGATCACATTCGTATAGATTACTTTTAACAGGCAAGTGCAGCGCGATGTTGGTGCATCGTGGTTAGTTTGGCCCTAGATCTCACCGAGAACCTGTCAGCAGTATGTAGGCGGGTGAGGTGCTGGTAGACTAAGTTGGGGTCCTTCTGTAGGAGCTGTGTCCAGGGCCTGCATGGCTGGTTACTGAGGTAGACAGGCAGAGTCTCAGGGGGAACACAGCTCTGCAGCTCAGCACAGGCTGGGAGGTTGGACTGGGCCCGCGCTGCGTTCAGGGACTGGTAGAACTCATAGGAGTTAGAGGGCTGGAGGTTGATGGTTATTGCCTCCTCTCCTCTTCCTCCTCCTCCTCCTCCTCCTCTACAGTGGTTCTCTGGTGGGGCTGGGGTTGATGGTTCTTGCCTCCTCCTCTCCTCTTCCTCCTCTTCCTCCTCCTCCTCCTCCTCCTCTACAGTGGTTCTCTGGTGGGGCTGGGGTTGATGGTTATTGCCTCCTCCTCTCCTCTTCCTCCTCCTCCTCCTCCTCCTCCTCCTCCTCTACAGTGGTTCTCTGGTGGGGCTGGGGTTGATGGTTATTGCCTCCTCCTCTCCTCCTCCTCCTCCTCCTCCTCCTCTACAGTGGTTCTCTGGTGGGGCTGGGGTTGATGGTTATTGCCTCCTCCTCTCCTCTTCCTCCTCCTCCTACTCCTCCACAGTGGTTCTCTGGTGGGGCTGGGTTGGATGGTTCTTCTGTCTCTGTTTCTGCTGCTTTGGTCCTGTCTGGCTCTGCAGCCTGCCAGTCTTCCTCCTCGGTACCCACAACCTGACGGAGGACAGGTAGACAGCTTGTGACCATCTAGACATCACTTTGTGGCCCCTAATTACATTAGCTATGTCCTTACCATAATTACATTTCTTTCTCATATATATTTTTTTCTGACTCCACTTTCATTGTGTTTTCTGCTTGGTCTTTGTTGTATCTATATCCTGTAGAGTCGTCCTCCAGTGATGGGTATGGTAGTGTACCTCAGTGATAGGTCCAGTCCTCCTGGGGTTGCTAGGTGATCCCTGGGCCAGACTCTGTCTGAGCAGCAGCGTGACCTCCTCCAGCTCCTCCTCAGCCTCCGCTACCTTGGGATCCTGCTGTAACACCTCCTCCAGCTCCTCCTCAGCCTCCGCTACCTTGGGATCCTGCTGTAACACCTCCTCCAGCTCCTCCTCAGCCTCCGCTACCTTGGGATCCTGCTGTAACACCTCCTCCAGCTCCTCCTCAGCCTCCGCTACCTTGGGATCCTGCTGTAACACCTCCTCCAGCTCCTCCTCAGCCTCCGCTACGTTGGGGTCCTGCTGTAACACCTCCTCCAGCTCCTCCTCAGCCTCCGCTACCTTGGGATCCTGCTGTAACACCTCCTCCAGCTCCTCCTCAGCCTCCGCTACGTTGGGGTCCTGCTGTAACACCTCCTCCAGCTCCTCCTCAGCCTCCGCTACCTTGGGATCCTGCTGTAACACCTCCTCCAGCTCCTCCTCAGCCTCCGCTACCTTGGGATCCTGCTGTAACACCTCCTCAGCCTCCGCTACCTTGGGATCCTGCTGTAACACCTCCTCCAGCTCCTCCTCAGCCTCCGCTACGTTGGGATCCTGCTGTAACACCTCCTCCAGCTCCTCCTCAGCCTCCGCTACGTTGGGATCCTGCTGTAACACCTCCTGCAGGTCAGAGCTGCACGCCAGGTAGTCCTGGAGACGGACGCACAGTCACACACACACACGCACGGACGGGCACACACATGCACACGGACACACATACACAGAGGAAGAGATCAGGTAGTCACCCGTTTTAATGCCCGTCTACAAAGTAGTCAACCGAGATTAGCGGCCAAACCCACTAACTAGTCCTGTGAATCCCTGAACCCTGTCCCTCACCTTCAGGCCTTTATGGGCCAGGGCCCGCCTGTAGAAGGCCTTCTTATTGGCTGGCTCCAGCCTCAGGGCGGAGTCACAGTCCTGCTTGGCTTCAGCAAACATATCCAGCTTCAGGAAGCACAGTGCTCTGAGGACAGAATGTAATACAACAACAGTATTATAGTGCATCTCTATGGTTCTGGAGGAGAACAGAACACTGTCCTTCAACATTGCCAAACACAGCTCATACAATCAGCCTCTCTTGTATCTTCTGTCACCACAGACACCCTTGCACCAAGACAACTGCAGTGATAACCCTGTAATTTCTCTGTCATAATCAACACTCCCTAAGACCATGTGTGTGTTTGTAAGGCTGGCCTTTAGTTGTTCACAGTGATGTGGTGTACTGTGACTGCATGGACACACACAGGTATTTATGCACACATGAACACAAAGGTAGGGAGCAGTGAGACATGTCAGTGTGGACAGACCCTTTCCTCTCTACGGTACAGTACACTCTGTCAACACTGTCAACACTACTCTACCTGCTATTGTTGAGGGGAGGGGAGGGGAGAAATAGAACAGGGTCATATTCATTAGTGCACACCACCGTAGCAAAACATTTTTTGCAACAGAAAGCGTTTCTTATTAGACAAGTTGAGGTAGTCCCTCCCTGTTTCTTCCATCCGGTGCCTAATGAATAGGACCCAGGTTTCCCATCCCAGGACATCTGCTGCATGTCTTTCTAGGACAACATCCGCTACTCTACCCTGTTCTGTGCTACACAGTGTGTCTATAATTAGGCTCTTCGAGAGAGAGAGAGAGAGAGAGAGAGAGAGCCAGAGGGGGAGAGAGAGAGAGAGAGAGAGCCAGAGGGGGAGAGAGAGAGAGAGAGAGAGAGAGCCAGAGGGGGAGAGAGAGAGAGCCAGAGGGGGGGGGGGGGAGAGAGAGAGAGAGAGAGAGAGAGAGAGAGAGAGAGAGAGAGAGAGAGAGAGACAGAGAGAGAGGGAGAGAGAGAGACAGAGAGAGAGAGAGAGAGAGAGAGAGAGAGAGAGAGAGAGAGAGAGAGAGAGAGAGAGAGAGAGAGAGAGAGAGAGAGAGAGAGAGAGAGAGAGCCAGAGGGGAGAGAGAGAGAGAGAGAGGGAGAGAGAGAGAGAGAGGAGAGAGAGAGAGAGAGAGAGAGAGAGAGAGAGAGAGAGAGAGAGAGAGAGAGAGAGAGAGAGAGAGAGAGAGAGAGAGAGAGAGAGAGAGAGCAGAGAGGGAGAGAGAGAGAGAGAGAGAGAGAGAGAGAGAGGAGAGAGAGAGAGCAGAGGAGGAGAGAGAGAGAGAGAGAGGAGAGAGAGAGAGAGAGACTGCTGTTTCTATTTTCCACACTACAGAAACAATACACCTCATTAGTCTGACTGGAATTACTGACCTCATGACAGACTGGCTGGGGTTAGAGCAGACTGGCTGGGGCTAGAGCAGACTGGCTGGGGTTAGAGCAGACTGGCTGGGGTTAGAGCAGACTGGCTGGGGCTAGAGCAGACTGGCTGGGGCTAGAGCAGACTGGCTGGGGCTAGAGCAGACTGGCTGGAGTTAGAGCAGACTGGCTGGGGTTAGAGCAGACTGGCTGGGGTTAGAGCAGACTGGCTGGGGTTAGAGCAGACTGGCTGGGGTTAGAGCAGACTGGCTGGGGTTAGAGCAGGACTGACTGGGGTTAGAGCAGACTGGCTGGGGTTAGAGCAGACTGGCTGGGGCTAGAGCAGACTGGCTGGGGTTAGAGCAGACTGGCTGGGGTTAGAGCAGACTGGCTGGGGTTAGAGCAGACTGGGGCTAGAGCAGACTGGCTGGGGCTAGAGCAGACTGGCTGGGGTTAGAGCAGACTGGCTGGGGCTAGAGCAGACTGGCTGGGGTTAGAGCAGACTGGCTGGGGTTAGAGCAGACTGGCTGGGGTTAGAGCAGACTGGCTGGGGTTAGAGCAGACTGGCTGGGGTTAGAGCAGACTGGCTGGGGTTAGAGCAGACTGGCTGGGGTTAGAGCAGACTGGCTGGGGTTAGAGCAGACTGGCTGGGGTTAGAGCAGACTGGCTGGGGTTAGAGCAGACTGGCTGGGGTTAGAGCAGACTGGCTGGGCTAGAGCAACTGCCTGGGGTTAGAGAGACTGGCTGGGGTAGAGCAGACTGGCTGGGGTTAGAGCAGACTGGCTGGGGTTAGAGCAGACTGGCTGGGGGTTAGAGCAGACTGGCTGGGGTTAGAGCAGACTGGCTGGGGTTAGAGCAGACTGGCTGGGGTTAGAGCAGACTGGCTGGGGTTAGAGCAGACTGGCTGGGGTTTAGAGCAGACTGGCTGGGGTTAGAGCAGACTGGCTGGGGGTTAGAGCAGACTGGCTGGGGTTAGAGCAGACTGGCTGGGGTTAGAGCAGACTGGCTGGGGTTAGAGCAGACTGGCTGGGGTTAGAGCAGACTGGCTGGGGCTAGAGCAGACTGGCTGGGGTTAGAGCAGACTGGCTGGGGTTAGAGCAGACTGGCTGGGGTTAGAGCAGACTGGCTGGGGTTAGAGCAGACTGGCTGGGGCTAGAGCAGACTGGCTGGGGTTAGAGCAGACTGGCTGGGGTTAGAGCAGACTGGCTGGGGTTAGAGCAGACTGGCTGGGGCTAGAGCAGACTGGCTGGGGTTAGAGCAGACTGGCTGGGGTTAGAGCAGACTGGCTGGGGTTAGAGCAGACTGGCTGGGGTTAGAGCAGACTGGCTGGGGTTAGAGCAGACTGGCTGGGGTTAGAGCAGACTGGCTGGGGGTTAGAGCAGACTGGCTGGGGCTAGAGCAGACTGGCTGGGGTTAGAGCAGACTGGCTGGGGTTAGAGCAGACTGGCTGGGGTTAGAGCAGACTGGCTGGGGTTAGAGCAGACTGGCTGGGGTTAGAGCAGACTGGCTGGGGCTAGAGCAGACTGGCTGGGGTTAGAGCAGACTGGCTGGGGTTAGAGCAGACTGGCTGGGGTTAGAGCAGACTGGCTGGGGTTAGAGCAGACTGGCTGGGGTTAGAGCAGACTGGCTGGGGTTAGAGCAGACTGGCTGGGGTTAGAGCAGACTGGCTGGGGTTAGAGCAGACTGGCTGGGGCTTAGAGCAGACTGGCTGGGGTTAGAGCAGACTGGCTGGGGTTAGAGCAGACTGGCTGGGGCTAGAGCAGACTGGCTGGGGTTAGAGCAGACTGGCTGGGGTTAGAGCAGACTGGCTGGGGCTAGAGCAGACTGGCTGGGGTTAGAGCAGACTGGCTGGGGTTAGAGCAGACTGGCTGGGGTTAGAGCAGACTGGCTGGGGTTAGAGCAGACTGGCTGGGGCTAGAGCAGACTGGCTGGGGTTAGAGCAGACTGGCTGGGGTTAGAGCAGACTGGCTGGGGTTAGAGCAGACTGGCTGGGGTTAGAGCAGACTGGCTGGGGTTAGAGCAGACTGGCTGGGGTTAGAGCAGACTGGCTGGGGTTAGAGCAGACTGGCTGGGGCTAGAGCAGACTGGCTGGGGTTAGAGCAGACTGGCTGGGGTTAGAGCAGACTGGCTGGGGTTAGAGCAGACTGGCTGGGGTCTAGAGCAGACTGGCTGGGGCTAGAGCAGACTGGCTGGGGTTAGAGCAGACTGGCTGGGGTTAGAGCAGACTGGCTGGGGCTAGAGCAGACTGGCTGGGGTTAGAGCAGACTGGCTGGGGCTAGAGCAGACTGGCTGGGGTTAGAGCAGACTGGCTGGGGTTAGAGCAGACTGGCTGGGGTTAGAGCAGACTGGCTGGGGTTAGAGCAGACTGGCTGGGGTTAGAGCAGACTGGCTGGGGTTAGAGCAGACTGGCTGGGGTTAGAGCAGACTGGCTGGGGCTAGAGCAGACTGGCTGGGGTTAGAGCAGACTGGCTGGGGCTAGAGCAGACTGGCTGGGGTTAGAGCAGACTGGCTGGGGTCTAGAGCAGACTGGCTGGGGCTAGAGCAGACTGGCTGGGGCTAGAGCAGACTGGCTGGGGTTAGAGCAGACTGGCTGGGGTTAGAGCAGACTGGCTGGGGTAGAGCAGACTGGCTGGGGCTAGAGCAGACTGGCTGGGGTTAGAGCAGACTGGCTGGGGTTAGAGCAGACTGGCTGGGGTAGAGCAGACTGGCTGGGGCTAGAGCAGACTGGCTGGGGTTAGAGCAGACTGGCTGGGGTTAGAGCAGACTGGCTGGGGCTAGAGCAGACTGGCTGGGGCTAGAGCAGACTGGCTGGGGCTAGAGCAGACTGGCTGGGGTTAGAGCAGACTGGCTGGGGTTAGAGCAGACTGGCTGGGGCTAGAGCAGACTGGCTGGGGCTAGAGCAGACTGGCTGGGGCTAGAGCAGACTGGCTGGGGCTAGAGCAGACTGGCTGGGGTTAGAGCAGACTGGCTGGGGTTAGAGCAGACTGGCTGGGGTTAGAGCAGACTGGCTGGGGCTAGAGCAGACTGGCTGGGGTTAGAGCAGACTGGCTGGAGTTAGAGCAGACTGGCTGGGGTTAGAGCAGACTGGCTGGGGTTAGAGCAGACTGGCTGGGGCTAGAGCAGACTGGCTGGGGCTAGAGCAGACTGGCTGGGGTCTAGAGCAGACTGGCTGGGGCTAGAGCAGACTGGCTGGGTTAGAGCAGACTGGCTGGGGCTAGAGCAGACTGGCTGGGGTAGAGCAGACTGGCTGGGGCTTAGAGCAGACTGGCTGGGGCTAGAGCAGACTGGCTGGGGCTAGAGCAGACTGGCTGGGGCTAGAGCAGACTGGCTGGGTTAGAGCAGACTGGCTGGGGCTAGAGCAGACTGGCTGGGCTAGAGCAGACTGGCTGGGGCTAGAGCAGACTGGCTGGGGCTAGAGCAGACTGGCTGGGGCTTAGAGCAGACTGGCTGGGGTTAGAGCAGACTGGCTGGGGTTAGATGCAGACTGGCTGGGGCTAGAGCAGACTGGCTGGGGCTAGAGCAGACTGGCTGGGGCTAGAGCAGACTGGCTGGGGTTAGAGCAGACTGGCTGGGGTTAGAGCAGACTGGCTGGGGCTTAGAGCAGACTGGCTGGGGCTAGAGCAGACTGGCTGGGGCTAGAGCAGACTGGCTGGGGTTAGAGCAGACTGGCTGGGGTTAGAGCAGACTGGCTGGGCTAGAGCAGACTGGCTGGGGCTAGAGCAGACTTGGCTGGGTTAGAGCAGACTGGCTGGGGCTTAGAGCAGACTGGCTGGGGCTTAGAGCAGACTGGCTGGGGGTTAGAGCAGACTGGCTGGGGTTAGAGCAGACTGGCTGGGCTAGAGCAGACTGGCTGGGGCTAGAGCAGACTGGCTGGGGCTAGAGCAGACTGGCTGGGGTTAGAGCAGACTGGCTGGGGCTAGAGCAGACTGGCTGGGGCTTAGAGCAGACTGGCTGGGGCTAGAGCAGACTGGCTGGGGTTAGAGCAGACTGGCTGGGGTTAGAGCAGACTGGCTGGGGTTAGAGCAGACTGGCTGGGGCTAGAGCAGACTGGCTGGGGCTAGAGCAGACTGGCTGGGGCTAGAGCAGACTGGCTGGGGTTAGAGCAGACTGGCTGGGGCTAGAGCAGACTGGCTGGGGCTAGAGCAGACTGGCTGGGGCTAGAGCAGACTGGCTGGGGTTAGAGCAGACTGGCTGGGGTTAGAGCAGACTGGCTGGGGTTAGAGCAGACTGGCTGGGGCTAGAGCAGACTGGCTGGGGCTTAGAGCAGACTGGCTGGGGCTTAGAGCAGACTGGCTGGGGCTAGAGCAGACTGGCTGGGGCTAGAGCAGACTGGCTGGGGTTAGAGCAGACTGGCTGGGGCTAGAGCAGACTGGCTGGGGCTAGAGCAGACTGGCTGGGTTAGAGCAGACTGGCTGGGGTTAGAGCAGACTGGCTGGGCTAGAGCAGACTGGCTGGGGTTAGAGCAGACTGGCTGGGGCTAGAGCAGACTGGCTGGGGTTAGAGCAGACTGGCTGGGGTTAGAGCAGACTGGCTGGGGTTAGAGCAGACTGGCTGGGGTTAGAGCAGACTGGCTGGGGTAGAGCAGACTGGCTGGGGCTAGAGCAGACTGGCTGGGGTTAGAGCAGACTGGCTGGGGTTAGAGCAGACTGGCTGGGGTTAGAGCAGACTGGCTGGGGCTAGAGCAGACTGGCTGGGGCTAGAGCAGACTGGCTGGGGCTTAGAGCAGACTGGCTGGGGCTAGAGCAGACTGGCTGGGGCTAGAGCAGACTGGCTGGGGTAGAGCAGACTGGCTGGGGCTAGAGCAGACTGGCTGGGGTTAGAGCAGACTGGCTGGGGCTAGAGCAGACTGGCTGGGGCTAGAGCAGACTGGCTGGGGTTAGAGCAGACTGGCTGGGGTTAGAGCAGACTGGCTGGGGTAGAGCAGACTGGCTGGGGCTAGAGCAGACTGGCTGGGGCTAGAGCAGACTGGCTGGGGTTAGAGCAGACTGGCGGGGCTAGAGCAGACTGGCTGGGTTAGAGCAGACTGGCTGGGGCTAGAGCAGACTGGCTGGGGTTAGAGCAGACTGGCTGGGCTGGATAGAGCAGACTGGCTGGGGTTAGAGCAGACAGGCTGGGGCTAGAGCAGACTGGCTGGGTTAGAGCAGACTGGCTGGGGTTAGAGCAGACTGGCTGGGGCTAGAGCAGACTGGTGGGGCTAGAGCAGACTGGCTGGGGATAGAGCAGACTGGCTGGGCTAGAGCAGACTGGCTGGGGCTTAGAGCAGACTGGGGCTAGAGCAGACTGGCTGGGGCTAGAGCAGACTGGCTGGCTAGAGCAGACTGAGGGCTTAGAGCAGACTGGCTGGGGTTAGAGCAGACTGGCTGGGGTTAGAGCAGACTGGCTGGGTTAGAGCAGACTGGCCTGGGGTTAGAGCAGACTGGCTGGGGCTTAGAGCAGACTGGCTGGGGGCTAGAGCAGACTGGCTGGGGTAGAGCAGACTGGCTGGGGCTAGAGCAGACTGGCTGGGGTTAGAGCAGACTGGCTGGGGTTAGAGCAGACTGGCTGGGGTTAGAGCAGACTGGCTGGGGCTAGAGCAGACTGGCTGGGGCTAGAGCAGACTGGCTGGGGCTAGAGCAGACTGGCTGGGGCTAGAGCAGACTGGCTGGGGCTAGAGCAGACTGGCTGGGGTTAGAGCAGACTGGCTGGGGCTAGAGCAGACTGGCTGGGGCTAGAGCAGACTGGCTGGGGTTAGAGCAGACTGGCTGGGGCTAGAGCAGACTGGCTGGGGCTAGAGCAGACTGGCTGGGGCTAGAGCAGACTGGCTGGGGCTAGAGCAGACTGGCTGGGGCTAGAGCAGACTGGCTGGGGCTTAGAGCAGACTGGCTGGGGTTAGAGCAGACTGGCTGGGGCTAGAGCAGACTGGCTGGGGCTAGAGCAGACTGGCTGGGGTTAGAGCAGACTGGCTGGGGCTAGAGCAGACTGGCTGGGGTTAGAGCAGACTGGCTGGGGTTAGAGCAGACTGGCTGGGGCTAGAGCAGACTGGCTGGGGCTAGAGCAGACTGCTGGGGCTAGAGCAGACTGGCTGGGGTTAGAGCAGACTGGCTGGGGCTAGAGCAGACTGTCTGGGGGCTAGAGCAGACTGCTGTGGGTAGAGCAGACTGGCTGGGGTTAGAGCAGACTGGCTGGGGTTAGAGCAGACTGGCTGGGGTTAGAGCAGACTGGCTGGGGTTAGAGCAGACTGGCTGGGGTTAGAGCAGACTGGCTGGGGTTAGAGCAGACTGGCTGGGGGTTAGAGCAGACTGGCTGGGGCTAGAGCAGACTGGCTGGGGCTAGAGCAGACTGGCTGGGGTTAGAGCAGACTGGCTGGGGTTAGAGCAGACTGGCTGGGGCTAGAGCAGACTGGCTGGGGTTAGAGCAGACTGGCTGGGGTAGAGCAGACTGGCTGGGGTTAGAGCAGACTGGCTGGGGTTAGAGCAGACCTGGCTGGGTGCTAGAGCAGACTGGCTGGGGCTAGAGCAGACTGGCTGGGGTTAGAGCAGACTGGCTGGGCTAGAGCAGACTGGCTGGGGTTAGAGCAGACTGGCTGGGGTTAGAGCAGACTGGCTGGGGCTAGAGCAGACTGGCTGGGGCTAGAGCAGACTGGCTGGGGTTAGAGCAGACTGGTGGGGCTAGAGCAGACTGGCTGGGGTAGAGCAGACTGGGGTTAGAGCAGACTGGCTGGGGCTAGAGCAGACTGGCTGGGGTTAGAGCAGACTGGCTGGGGTTAGAGCAGACTGGCTGGGGTTAGAGCAGACTGGCTGGGGTTAGAGCAGACTGGCTGGGGCTAGAGCAGACTGGCTGGGGCTAGAGCAGACTGGCTGGGGCTAGAGCAGACTGGCTGGGGTTAGAGCAGACTGGCTGGGGCTAGAGCAGACTGGCTGGGGCTAGAGCAGACTGGGGCTAGAGCAGACTGGCTGGGGCTAGAGCAGACTGGCTGGGGTTAGAGCAGACTGGCTGGGGTTAGAGCAGACTGGCTGGGGTTAGAGCAGACTGGCTGGGGTTAGAGCAGACTGGCTGGGGTTAGAGCAGACTGGCTGGGGTTAGAGCAGACTGGCTGGGGCTAGAGCAGACTGGCTGGGGTTAGAGCAGACTGGCTGGGGTTAGAGCAGACTGGCTGGGGTTAGAGCAGACTGGCTGGGGCTTAGAGCAGACTGGGGCTAGAGCAGACTGGCTGGGGCTAGAGCAGACTGGGGCTAGAGCAGACTGGCTGGGGTTAGAGCAGACTGGCTGGGCTAGAGCAGACTGGCTGGGGTTAGAGCAGACTGGCTGGGGCTTAGAGCAGAATGGCTGGGGCTAGAGCAGACTGGCTGGGGTTAGAGCAGACTGGCTGGGGCTAGAGCAGACTGGCTGGGCCTAGAGCAGACTGGGGCTAGAGCAGACTGGCTGGGGTTAGAGCAGACTGGCTGGGGTTAGAGCAGACTGGCTGGGGTTAGAGCAGACTGGCTGGGGCTAGAGCAGACTGGCTGGGGTTAGAGCAGACTGGCTGGGGTTAGAGCAGACTGGCTGGGGCTAGAGCAGACTGGCTGGGGCTAGAGCAGACTGGCTGGGGTTAGAGCAGACTGGCTGGGGCTAGAGCAGACTGGCTGGGGCTAGAGCAGACTGGCTGGGGCTAGAGCAGACTGGCTGGGGTTAGAGCAGACTGGCTGGGGCTAGAGCAGACTGGCTGGGGCTAGAGCAGACTGGCTGGGGCTAGAGCAGACTGGCTGGGGTTAGAGCAGACTGGCTGGGGCTAGAGCAGACTGGCTGGGGCTAGAGCAGACTGGCTGGGGCTAGAGCAGACTGGCTGGGGCTAGAGCAGACTGGCTGGGGCTAGAGCAGACTGGCTGGGGCTAGAGCAGACTGGCTGGGGCTAGAGCAGACTGGCTGGGGTTAGAGCAGACTGGCTGGGGTTAGAGCAGACTGGCTGGGGCTAGAGCAGACTGGCTGGGGTTAGAGCAGACTGGCTGGGGTTAGAGCAGACTGGCTGGGGTTAGAGCAGACTGGCTGGGGCTAGAGCAGACTGGCTGGGGTTAGAGCAGACTGGCTGGGGCTAGAGCAGACTGGCTGGGGTTAGAGCAGACTGGCTGGGGTTAGAGCAGACTGGCTGGGGCTAGAGCAGACTGGCTGGGGTTAGAGCAGACTGGCTGGGGCTAGAGCAGACTGGCTGGGGTTAGAGCAGACTGGCTGGGGCTAGAGCAGACTGGCTGGGTTAGAGCAGACTGGCTGGGGTTAGAGCAGACTGGCTGGGGTTAGAGCAGACTGGCTGGGGTTAGAGCAGACTGGCTGGGGCTAGAGCAGACTGGCTGGGGCTAGAGCAGACTGGCTGGGGCTAGAGCAGACTGGCTGGGGCTAGAGCAGACTGGCTGGGGTTAGAGCAGACTGGCTGGGGCTAGAGCAGACTGGCTGGGGCTAGAGCAGACTGGCTGGGGCTTAGAGCAGACTGGCTGGGGTTAGAGCAGACTGGCTGGGGCTTAGAGCAGACTGGCTGGGGTTAGAGCAGACTGCTGGGGTTAGAGCAGACTGGCTGGGGCTAGAGCAGACTGGCTGGGGTAGAGCAGACTGGCTGGGGCTAGAGCAGACTGGCTGGGGCTAGAGCAGACTGGCTGGGGCTTAGAGCAGACTGGCTGGGGCTAGAGCAGACTGGCTGGGGGCTAGAGCAGACTGGCTGGGGCTAGAGCAGACTGGCTGGGGTTAGAGCAGACTGGGGCTAGAGCAGACTGGCTGGGGTTAGAGCAGACTGGCTGGGGCTAGAGCAGACTGGCTGGGGCTAGAGCAGACTGGCTGGGGCTAGAGCAGACTGGCTGGGGCTAGAGCAGACTGGCTGGGGTTAGAGCAGACTGGCTGGGGTTAGAGCAGACTGGCTGGGGCTAGAGCAGACTGGCTGGGGTTAGAGCAGACTGGCTGGGGCTAGAGCAGACTGGCTGGGGCTAGAGCAGACTGGCTGGGGCTAGAGCAGACTGGCTGGGGCTAGAGCAGACTGGCTGGGGTTAGAGCAGACTGGCTGGGGCTAGAGCAGACTGGCTGGGGTTAGAGCAGACTGGCTGGGGTTAGAGCAGACTGGCTGGGGTTAGAGCAGACTGGCTGGGGCTAGAGCAGACTGGCTGGGGCTAGAGCAGACTGGCTGGGGTTAGAGCAGACTGGCTGGGGCTTAGAGCAGACTGGCTGGGGTTAGAGCAGACTGGCTGGGGCTAGAGCAGACTGGCTGGGGTTAGAGCAGACTGCTGGGGCTAGAGCAGACTGGCTGGGCTAGAGCAGACTGGCTGGGGTTAGAGCAGACTGGGGCTAGAGCAGACTGGCTGGGGTTAGAGCAGACTGGCTGGGGCTAGAGCAGACTGGCTGGGGCTAGAGCAGACTGGCTGGGGTTAGAGCAGACTGGAGTTAGAGCAGACTGGCTGGGGCTAGAGCAGACTGGCTGGGGTAGAGCAGACTGGCTGGGGTCTAGAGCAGACTGGCTGGGGCTAGAGCAGACTGGCTGGGGTAGAGCAGACTGGCTGGGGTTAGAGCAGACTGGCTGGGGCTAGAGCAGACTGGCTGGGGCTAGAGCAGACTGGCTGGGGTTAGAGCAGACTGGCTGGGGTTAGAGCAGACTGGCTGGGGTCTAGAGCAGACTGGCTGGGGCTAGAGCAGACTGGCTGGGGTTAGAGCAGACTGGCTGGGGTTAGAGCAGACTGGGGCTAGAGCAGACTGGCTGGAGTTAGAGCAGACTGGCTGGGGCTAGAGCAGACAGGCTGGGGCTAGAGCAGACTGGCTGGGGCTAGAGCAGACTGGCTGGGGCTTAGAGCAGACTGGCTGGGGATAGAGCAGACTGGCTGGGGCTTAGAGCAGACTGGCTGGGGGCTAGAGCAGACTGGCTGGGGTAGAGCAGACTGGCTGGGGCTTAGAGCAGACTGGCTGGGGCTTAGAGCAGACTGGCTGGGGTTAGAGCAGACTGGCTGGGGTTAGAGCAGACTGGCTGGGGCTAGAGCAGACTGGCTGGGGCTAGAGCAGACTGGCTGGGGCTAGAGCAGACTGGCTGGGGTTAGAGCAGACTGGCTGGGGCTAGAGCAGACTGGCTGGGGTTAGAGCAGACTGGCTGGGGCTTAGAGCAGACTGGCTGGGGTTAGAGCAGACTGGCTGGGGCTTAGAGCAGACTGGCTGGGGCTTAGAGCAGACTGGCTGGGGCTAGAGCAGACTGGCTGGGGTTAGAGCAGACTGGCTGGGGCTAGAGCAGACTGGCTGGGGCTAGAGCAGACTGGCTGGGGCTAGAGCAGACTGGCTGGGGTTAGAGCAGACTGGCTGGGGCTAGAGCAGACTGGCTGGGTTAGAGCAGACTGGCTGGGGTTAGAGCAGACTGGCTGGGGCTAGAGCAGACTGGCTGGGGTTAGAGCAGAACTGGGGGTCTAGAGCAGACTGGCTGGGGCTAGAGCAGACTGGCTGGGGCTAGAGCAGACTGGCTGGGGCTAGAGCAGACTGGCTGGGGTTAGAGCAGACTGGCTGGGGCTTAGAGCAGACTGGCTGGGGTTAGAGCAGACTGGCTGGGGCTAGAGCAGACTGGCTGGGGTTAGAGCAGACTGGCTGGGGCTAGAGCAGACTGGCTGGGGCTAGAGCAGACTGGCTGGGGTAGAGCAGACTGGCTGGGGCTAGAGCAGACTGGCTGGGGCTAGAGCAGACTGGCTGGGGTAGAGCAGACTGGCTGGGGTTAGAGCAGACTGGCTGGGGTTAGAGCAGACTGGCTGGGCTAGAGCAGACTGGCTGGGGTTAGAGCAGACTGGCTGGGGCTAGAGCAGACTGGCTGGGCTAGAGCAGACTGGCTGGGGTAGAGCAGACTGGCTGGGGGTTAGAGCAGACTGGCTGGGGCTAGAGCAGACTGGCTGGGGTAGAGCAGACTGGCTGGGGCTAGAGCAGACTGGCTGGGGCTAGAGCAGACTGGCTGGGGTTAGAGCAGACTGGCTGGGCTAGAGCAGACTGGCTGGGGCTAGAGCAGACTGGCTGGGGTTAGAGCAGACTGGCTGGGGTTAGAGCAGACTGGCTGGGGCTAGAGCAGACTGGCTGGGGCTAGAGCAGGACTGGCTGGGGTTAGAGCAGACTGGCTGGGGTCTAGAGCAGACTGGCTGGGGCTAGAGCAGACTGGCTGGGGCTAGAGCAGACTGGCTGGGGTTAGAGCAGACTGGCTGGGGTTAGAGCAGACTGGCTGGGGCTAGAGCAGACTGGCTGGGGTTAGAGCAGACTGGCTGGGGTTAGAGCAGACTGGCTGGGGTTAGAGCAGACTGGCTGGGGCTTAGAGCAGACTGGCTGGGGCTAGAGCAGACTGGCTGGGGTTAGAGCAGACTGGCTGGGGCTAGAGCAGGACTGGCTGGGGCTAGAGCAGACTGGCTGGGGGTTAGAGCAGACTGGCTGGGGCTAGAGCAGTACTGGCTGGGGCTCAGAGCAGACTGGCAGGGGCTAGAGCAGCACATGGATGTTAGAGCAGACTGCTTGGGCTAGAGCAGACTGGCTGGGGGCTAGAGCAGACTGGCTGGGGTTAGAGCAGACTGGCTGGGGCTAGAGCAGACTGGCTGGGGCTAGAGCAGACTGGCTGGGGTTAGAGCAGACCTGGCTGGGCTTAGAGCAGACTGGCTGGGGTTAGAGCAGACTGGCTGGGGCTAGAGCAGACTGGCTGTGGTTTAGAGGCAGACTGGCTGGGCTAGAGCAGACTGGCTGGGGCTAGAGCAGACTGGCTGGGCTAGAGCAGACTGGCTGGGCTAGAGCAGACAGGCTGGGGCCTAGAGCAGACTGGCTGGGGCTAGAGCAGACTGGCTGGGGTTAGAGCAGACTGGCTGGGGCTAGAGCAGACTGGCTGGGCTAGAGCAGACTGGCTGGGCTAGAGCAGACTGGCTGGGGCTAGAAGCAGACTGCTGGGGCTAGAGCAGACTGGCTGGGGCTAGAGCAGACGCTTAGAGCAGCTGGCTGGGTTAGAGCAGACTGGCCTGGGGCTAGAGCAGACTGGCTGGGGTTAGAGCAGACTGGCTAGAGCAGACTGGGTTAGAGCAGACTGGCTGGGGCTAGAGCAGACTGGCTGGGGCTAGAGCAGACTGGCTGGGGCTAGAGCAGACTGGCTGGGGTCTAGAGCAGACTGGCTGGGAGTTAGAGCAGACTGGCTGGGGCTAGAGCAGACTGGCTGGGGCTAGAGCAGACTGGCTGGGGCTTAGAGCAGACTGGCTGGGGTTAGAGCAGACTGCTGGGCTAGAGCACGACTGGCTGGGGTTAGAGCAGGACTGGCTGGGGTTAGAGCAGACTGGCTGGGGTTAGAGCAGACTGGCTGGGGCTAGAGGCAGACTGGCTGGCTAGAGCAGACTGCTGGGGCTGAGCAGCTGGCTGGGGTTAGAGCAGACTGGCTGGGGCTAGAGCAGACTGGCTGGGGCTAGAGCAGACTGGCTGGGGTCTAGAGCAGACTGGCTGGGGCTAGAGCAGACTGGCTGGGGTTAGAGCAGACTGGCTGGGGTTAGAGCAGACTGGCTGGGGTTAGAGCAGACTGGCTGGGGTTAGAGCAGACTGGCTGGGGCTAGAGCAGACTGGCTGGGGCTAGAGCAGACTGGCTGGGGCTAGAGCAGACTGGCTGGGGCTAGAGCCAGACTGGCTGGGGCTAAGAGCAGACTGGCTGGGGTTAGAGCAGACTGGCTGGGGTTAGAGCAGACTGGCTGGGTTAGAGCAGACTGGCTGGGGGTTAGACAGACTGGCCTGGGGCTAGAAGCAGACTGGCTGGGGCTTAGAGCAGACTGGCTGGGGTTAGAGCAGACTGGCTGGGGCCTAGAGCAGACTGGCTGGGGCTAGAGCCGACTGGCTGGGGTTATAGCAGACTGGCTGGGGTTAGAGCAGACTGGCTGGGGTTAGAGCAGACTGGCTGCGGGCTAGAGCAGACTGGCTGGGTTAGAGCAGACTGGCTGGGGTTAGAGCAGACTGGCTGGGGCCTAGAGCAGACTGGCTGGGGTAGAGCAGACTGGCTGGGGCTTTAGAGCACTGACCTGGCTGGGGTTAGAGCAGACTGGCTGGGGCTAGAGCATGACAGGCTGGGGTTAGAGCAGACTGGCTGGGGTCTAGAGGCAGACTGGCTGGGGCTAGAGCAGACTGGCTGGGGTTAGAGCAGACTGGCTGGGGCTAGAGCAGACTGGCTGGGGTTAAGCAGACTGGCTGGGGCTAGAGCAGACTGGCTGGGGCTAGAGCAGACTGGCTGGGGCTAGAGCAGACTGGCTGGGGCTAGAGCACAGACTGGCTGGGGCTAGAGCAGACTGGCTGGGGCTAGAGCAGACTGGCTGGGGTTAGAGCAGACTGGCTGGGCTAGAGCAGACTGGCTGGGGCCTAGAGCAGACTGGCTGGGGCTAGAGCAGACTGGCTGTGGGTAGAGCAGACTGGCTGGGGTTAGAGCAGACTGGCTGGGGTTAGAGCAGACTCTGGCTAGGCTGGGTTAGAGCAGACTGCTGGGGTTAGAGCAGACTGGCTGGGGCTAGAGCAGACTGGCTGGGGCTAGAGCAGACTGGCTGGGGCTAGAGCAGACTGGCTGGGGCTAGAGCAGACTGGCTGGGTTAGAGCAGACTGGCTGGGGTTAGAGCAGACTGGCTGGGCTAGAGCAGACTGGCTGGGGCTAGAGCAGACTGGCTGGGGCTTAGAGCAGACTGGCTGGGGTTTAGAGCAGACTGGCTGGGGTTAGAGCAGACTGGCTGGGGCTAGAGCAGACTGGCTGGGGTTAGAGCAGACTGGCTGGGGCTAGAGCAGACTGGCTGGGGCTAGAGCAGACTGGCTGGGCTAGAGCAGACTGGCTGGGGTAGAGCAGACTGGCTGGGGTAGAGCAGACTGGCTGGGGCTAGAGCAGACTGGCTGGGGCTAGAGCAGACTGGCTGGGGTTAGAGCAGACTGGCTGGGGCTAGAGCAGACTGGCTGGGGCTAGAGCAGACTGGCTGGGGCTAGAGCAGACTGGCTGGGGCTTAGAGCAGACTGGCTGGGGCTAGAGCAGACTGGCTGGAGTTAGAGCAGACTGGCTGGGGCTAGAGCAGACTGGCTGGGGCTAGAGCAGACTGGCTGGGGGTTAGAGCAGACTGGCTGGGGCTAGAGCAGACTGGCTGGGGTTAGAGCAGACTGGCTGGGGCTAGAGCAGACTGGCTGGGGCTAGAGCAGACTGGCTGGGGCTAGAGCAGACTGGCTGGAGTTAGAGCAGACTGGCTGGGGCTAGAGCAGACTGGCTGGGGCTAGAGCAGACTGGCTGGGGTTAGAGCAGACTGGCTGGGGTTAGAGCAGACTGGCTGGGGTTAGAGCAGACTGGCTGGGGCTAGAGCAGACTGGCTGGGGTTAGAGCAGACTGGCTGGGGTTAGAGCAGACTGGCTGGGGCTTAGAGCAGACTGGCTGGGGTTAGAGCAGACTGGCTGGGGCTAGAGCAGACTGGCTGGGGTTAGAGCAGACTGGCTGGGGCTAGAGCAGACTGGCTGGGGCTAGAGCAGACTGGCTGGGGTTAGAGCAGACTGGCTGGGGCTAGAGCAGACTGGCTGGGGCTAGAGCAGACTGGCTGGGGCTAGAGCAGACTGGCTGGGCTAGAGCAGACTGCTGGGGTTAGAGCAGACTGGCTGGGGTCTAGAGCAGACTGGCTGGGGCTAGAGCAGACTGGCTGGAGGGTTAGAGCAGACTGGCTGGGGCTAGAGCAGACTGGCTGGGGGGTTAGAGCAGACTGGCTGGGGTAGAGCACACTAGAGCAGACTGGCTGGGGGGCTAGAGCAGACTGGCTGGGGTTAGAGCAGACTGGGGCTAGAGCAGACTGGCTGGGGCTAGAGCAGACTGGCTGGGGCTAGAGCAGACTGGCTGGGCTAGTTAGAGCAGACTGGCTGGGGCTAGAGCAGACTGGCTGGGGTGCTAGAAGCAGACTGCTGGGGTTAGAGCAGACTGGCTGGGGCTAGAGCAGACTGGCTGGGGCTAGAGCAGACTGGCTGGGGTTAGAGCAAAAGACTGGCTAGTGGGCTTAGAGCAGACTGGCTGGGGTTAGAGCAGACTGGGGCCTAGAGCAGGCTGGAGTTAGAGCAGACTGGCTGGGGGGCTAGAGCAGACTGGCTGGGGCTAGAGCAGACCTGGGGGGGGCTGGGGTTAGAGCAGACTGGCTGGGGTTAGAGCAGACTGGCTGGGGCTAGAGCAGACTGGCTGGGGCTAGAGCAGACTGGCTGGGGCTAGAGCAGACTGGCTGGGGCTAGAGCAGACTGGGGCTAGAGCAGACTGGCTGGGGTTAGAGCAGACTGGCTGGGGTTAGAGCAGACTGGCTGGGGCTAGAGCAGACTGGCTGGGGTTAGAGCAGACTGGCTGGGGCTAGAGCAGACTGGCTGGGGTTAGAGCAGACTGGCTGGGGCTAGAGCAGACTGGCTGGGGCTAGAGCAGACTGGCTGGGGCTATAGGCAGACTGGCTGGGTTAGAGCAGACTGGCTGGGGCTAGAGCAGACTGGTGGGCTAGAGCAGACTGGCTGGGTTAGAGCAGACTGGCTGGGGTTAGAGCAGACTGGCTGGGGGTTAGAGCAGACTGGCTGGGGTTAGAGCAGACTGGCTGGGGTTAGAGCAGACTGGCTGGGGCTAGAGCAGACTGGCTGGGGTCTAGAGCAGACTGGCTGGGGCTAGAGCAGACTGGCTGGGGCTAGAGCAGACTGGCTGGGGTTAGAGCAGACTGGCTGGGGTTAGAGCAGACTGGCTGGGGTCTAGAGCAGACTGGCTGGGGTTAGAGCAGACTGGCTGGGCTAGAGCCAGACTGGCTGGGGTTAGAGCAGACTGGCTGGGGTTAGAGCAGACTGGCTGGGGCTAGAGCAGACTGGCTGGGGTTAGAGCAGACTGGCTGGGGCTAGAGCAGACTGGCTGGGGGGTTAGAGCAGACTGGCTGGGGTTAGAGCAGACTGGCTGGGGCTAGAGCAGACTGGCTGGGGTTAGAGCAGACTGGCTGGGGCTAGAGCAGAAGGCTGGGGCTAGAGCAGACTGGGCTGGGGCTAGAGCAGACTGGCTGGGGCTAGAGCAGGACTGGCTGGGGCTTAGAGGCAGACTGGCTGGGGTAGAGCAGACTGGCTGGGGTTAGAGCAGGACTGGCTGGGGTTAGAGCAGACTGGCTGGGGTTAGAGCAGACTGGCTGGGGCTTAGAGCAGACTGGCTGGGCTAGAGCAGACTGGCTGGGGTTAGAGCAGACTGGCTGGGGTTAGAGCAGGACTTGGCTGGGGGTTAGAGCAGACTGGCTGGAGTTAGAGAGACTGGCTGGGGCTTTAGAGCAGACTGGTGGGGCTAGAGCAGACTGGCTGGGGTTAGAGCAGACTGGCTTGGAGTTTAGAGCAGAATGGTGGGGTTAGAGCAGACTGGCTGGGGGCTGTTAGAGCAGACTGGTGGGGCTAGAGCAGACTGGATGGAGTCTAGAGCAGATGGCTGGGGCTAGAGCAGACCTGGCTGGGGGTAGAGGCAGACTGGCTGGGGTTAGAGCAGACTGGCTGGGGTTAGAGCAGACTGGCTGGGTTAGAGCAGACTGGCTGGGGCTAGAGCAGACTGGCTGGGGCTAGAGCAGACTGGCTGGGGCTAGAGCAGACTGGCTGGGGTTAGAGCAGACTGGCTGGGGTTAGAGCAGACTGGCTGGGGGTAGAGCAGACTGGCTGGGGGCTATTGCAGACTGGCTGGGGTTAGAGCAGACTGGCTGGGGCTAGAGCAGACTGGCTGGGGTTAGAGCAGACTGGCTGGGGCTAGAGCAGACTGGCTGGGGCTAGAGCAGACTGGCTGGGGTTAGAGCAGACTGGCTGGGGCTTAGAGCAGACTGGCTGGGGCTAGAGCAGACTGGCTGGGGTTAGAGCAGACTGGCTGGGGTTAGAGCAGACTGGCTGGGGCTTAGAGCAGACTGGCTGGGGCTAGAGCAGACTGGCTGGGGCTAGAGCAGACTGGCTGGGGCTAGAGCAGACTGGCTGGGGCTTAGAGCAGACTGGGGGTTAGAGCAGACTGGCTGGGGTTAGAGCAGACTGGCTGGGGTTAGAGCAGACTGGCTGGGGTTAGAGCAGACTGGCTGGGGTGCTAGAGCAGACTGGCTGGGGTTAGAGCAGACTGGCTGGGGCTAGAGCAGACTGGCTGGGGCTTAGAGCAGACTGGCTGGGGCTAGAGCAGACTGGCTGGGGCTAGAGCAGACTGGCTGGGGTTAGAGCAGACTGGCTGGGGCTAGAGCAGACTGGCTGGGGTTAGAGCAGACTGGCAGGGGTTAGAGCAGACTGCTGGGGTTAGAGCAGACTGGCTGGGGTTAGAGCAGACTGGGCTAGAGCAGACTGGCTGGGGTTAGAGCAGACCTGGCTGGGGCTTAGAGCAGACTGGCTGGGGCTAGAGCAGACTGGCTGGGGTCTAGAGCAGACTGGCTGGGGCTTAGAGCAGACTGGCTGGGGTTAGAGCAGACTGGCTGGGGTTAGAGCAGACTGGCTGGGGTTAGAGCAGACTGGCTGGGGTTAGAGCAGACTGGCTGGGGCTAGAGCAGACTGGCTGGGGTTAGAGCAGACTGGCTGGGGTTAGAGCAGACTGGCTGGGGGCTAGAGCAGACTGGCTGGGGCTAGAGCAGACTGGCTGGGGCTAGAGCAGACTGGCTGGGGTAGAGCAGACTGGCTGGGGCTTAGAGCAGACTGGCTGGGGCTAGAGCAGACTGGCTGGGGTTAGAGCAGACTGGCTGGGGTTAGAGCAGACTGGCTGGGTTAGAGCAGACTGGCTGGGGTTAGAGCAGACTTGCTGGGGTTAGAGCAGACTGGCTGGGGCTAGAGCAGACTGGGGTTAGAGCAGACTGGCTGGGGCTAGAGCAGACTGGCTGGGGCTAGAGCAGACTGGCTGGGGCTAGAGCAGACTGGCTGGGGCTAGAGCAGACTGGGGTTAGAGCAGACTGGCTGGGGCTAGAGCAGACTGGCTGGGGTTAGAGCAGACTGGCTGGGGCCTAGAGCAGACTGGCTGGGGTTAGAGCAGACTGGCTGGGGTTAGAGCAGACTGGGCTAGAGCAAGACTGGCTGGGTTAGAGCAGACTGGCTGGGGCTAGAGCAGACGGGCTGGGGCTAGAGCAGACTGGCTGGCTGGGTTAGAGCAGACTGGCTGGGGTTAGAGCAGACTGTGCTGGGGTTAGAGCAGACTGGCTGGGGCTAGAGCAGACTGCTGGGGCTAGAGCAGACGGCTGGGGCGAGGACTGGCTGGGGCTAGAGCAGACTGGCTGGGGCTAGAGCAGACTGGCTGGGGTTAGAGCAGACTGGCTGGGGTTTAGAGCAGACTGGCTGGGTTAGAGCAGACTGGCTGGGGCTAGAGCAGACTGGCTGGGGTTAGAGCAGACTGGCTGGGGCTAGAGCAGACTGGCTGGGGACTAGAGCAGACTGGCTGGGGTTAGAGCAGACTGGCTGGGGCTAGAGCAGACTGGCTGGGGTTAGAGCAGACTGGCTGGGGCTAGAGCAGACTGGCTGGGGCTAGAGCAGACTGGCTGGGGTTAGAGCAGACTGGCTGGGGCTAGAGCAGACTGGCTGGGGCTAGAGCAGACGGCTGGGGCTAGAGCAGACTGGCTGGGGTTAGAGCAGACTGGCTGGGGCTAGAGCAGACTGGCTGGGGCTAGAGCAGACTGGCTGGGGCTAGAGCAGACTGGCTGGGGCTAGAGCAGACTGGCTGGGGGCTAGAGCAGACTGGCTGGGGCTAGAGCAGACTGGCTGGGTTAGAGCAGACTGGCTGGGGTTAGAGCAGACTGGCTGGGGCTAGAGCAGACTGGCTGGGGCTAGAGCAGACTGGCTGGGGCTAGAGCAGACAACTGGCTGGGGCTAGAGCATACTGGCTGGGGTTAGAGCAGACTGGCTGGGGTTAGAGCAGACTGGCTGTGGGTTAGAGCAGGACTGGCTTGGGCTAGAGCAGACTGGCTGGGGTTAGAGCAGACTGTGCTGGGGCTATAGCAGACTGGCTGGGGTTAGAGCAGACAGCTGGCTGGGGTTTAGAGCAGACTGGCTGGGGTTAGAGCAGACTGGCTGGGGCTAGAGCAGACTGGCTGGGGCTAGAGCAGACTCGGCTGGGTTAGAGCAGACTGGTGGGGCTAGAGCATGGCTGGGGTAGAGCAGACTGGCTTGGGGCTAGAGCAGACTGGCTGGGGCTAGAGCAGACTGGGGGGCTAGAGCAGACTGGCTGGGGCTAGAGCAGACTGGCTGGGCTGGGTGGGCATAGAGCAGACTGGCTGGGGCCTAGAGCAGACTGGCTGGGGTAGAGCAGACTGGCTGGGGCTAGAGCAGACTGGCTGGGGTTTTAGAGACTGGACTGGGGGTTAGAGCAGACTGGCTAGGGCTAGAGCAGACTGGCTGGGGCTAGAGCAGACTGGCTGGGGCTAGAGCAGACTGGCTGGGGTTAGAGCAGACTGGCTGGGGGTTAGAGCAGACTGGCTGGGTTAGAGCAGACTGGCTGGGTTAGAGCAGACTGGCTGGGGGCTAGAGCAGACTGGCTGGGGTTAGAAGCAGACTGGGGGCTGAGTTAGAGCAGACTGGCTGGGGTTAGAGCAGACTGGCTGGGGTTAGAGCAGACTGGCTGGGGGCTAGAGCAGACTGGCTGGGGCTAGAGCAGACTGGCTGGGGTTAGAGCAGACTGGGGCTAGAGCAGACTGGCTGGGGCTAGAGCAGACTGGCTGGGGTTAGAGCAGACTGGCTGGGGTTAGAGCAGACTGGCTGGGGTTAGAGCAGACTGGCTGGGGCCTAGAGCAGGACTGGCTGGGGCTAGAGCAGACTGGCTGGGCTAGAGCAGACTGGCTGGGGCTAGAGCAGACTGGCTGGGGCTAGAGCAGACTGGCTGGGGTCTAGAGCAGACTGGCTGGGGCTAGAGCAGACTGGCTGGGGTTAGAGCAGACTGGCTGGGGCTAGAGCAGACTGGCTGGGGTTAGAGCAGACTGGCTGGGGTTAGAGCAGACTGGCTGGGGCTTAGAGCAGACTGGCTGGGGTTAGAGCAGACTGGCTGGAGGTAGAGCAGACTGGCTGGGGCTAGAGCAGACAGGCTGGGGCTAGAGCAGACTGGCTGGGGCTAGAGCCAGACTGGCTGGGGCTAGAGCAGACTGGCTGGGGTTAGAGCAGACTGGCTGGGGCTAGAGCAGACTGGCTGGGGCTATAGAGCAGACTGGCTGGGGTTAGAGCAGACTGGCGGGGTTAGAGCAGACTGGCTGGGGTTAGAGCAGACTGGCTGGGGCTTAGAGCAGACTGGCTGGGGTTAGAGCAGACTGGCTGGGGTTAGAGCAGACTGGAGGGGCTAGAGCAGACTGGCTGGGGCTAGAGCAGACTGGCTGGGGCTAGAGCAGACTGGCTGGGGCTAGAGCAGACTGGCTGGGGGCTAGAGCAGACTGGCTGGGGCTAGAGCAGACTGGCTGGGGTTAGAGCAGACTGGCTGGGGTTAGAGCAGACTGGCTGGGGCTAGAGCAGACTGGCTGGGGCTAGAGCAGACTGGCTGGGGCTAGAGCAGACTGGCTGGGGTTAGAGCAGACTGGCTGGGGCTAGAGCAGACTGCTGGGGTTAGAGCAGACTGGCTGGGGTTAGAGCAGACTGGCTGGGGTTAGAGCAGACTGGCTGGGGTTAGAGGCAGACTGGCTGGGGTTAGAGCAGACTGGCTGGGGTTAGAGCAGACTGGCTGGGGCTAGAGCAGATGCTGGGCTAGAGCAGACTGGCTGGTTAGAGCAGACTGGCTGGGGGCTAGAGCAGACTGGCTGGGGCTAGAGCAGACTGGCTGGGGTTAGAGCAGACTGGCTGGGGCTAGAGCAGACTGGCTGGGGTTAGAGCAGACTGGCTGGGGCTAGAGCAGACTGGCTGGGTTAGAGCAGACTGGCTGGGGCTTAGAGCAGACTGGCTGGGGCTAGAGCAGACTGGCTGGGGCTAGAGCAGACTGGCTGGGGTTAGAGCAGACTGGCTGGGGTTAGAGCAGACTGGCTGGGGCTAGAGCAGACTGGCTGGGGTTAGAGCAGACTGGCTGGGGTTAGAGCAGACTGGCTGGGGTTAGAGCAGACTGGCTGGGGTTAGAGCAGACTGGGGCTAGAGCAGACTGGCTGGGGTTAGAGCAGACTGGCTGGGGCTAGAGCAGACCAGGCTGGGGCTAGAGCAGACTGGCTGGGGCTAGAGCAGACTGGCTGGGGTTAGAGCAGACTGGCTGGGGTTAGAGCAGACTGGCTGGGGTAGAGCAGACTGGCTGGGGCTAGAGCAGGACTGGCTGGGGTTAGAGCAGACTGGCTGGGAGTTAGAGCAGACTGGCTTGGGCTAGAGCAGACTGGCTGGGGCTAGAGCAGACTGGCTGGGTTAGAGCAGACTGGCTGGGGCTAGAGCAGACTGGCTGGGGCTAGAGCAGACTGGCTGGGGCTAGAGCAGACTGGCTGGGGTTAGAGCAGACTGGCTGGGGTTAGAGAGACTGGCTGGGGCTAGAGCAGACTGGCTGGGGCCTGCTAGAGCAGACTGGCTGGGGCTAGAGCAGACTGGCTGGGAGCTCTAGAGCAGACTGGCTGGGGCTAGAGCAGACTGGCTGGGGCTAGAGCAGACTGGCTGGGTTAGAGCAGACCTGGCTGGGCTAGAGCAGACTGGCTGGTGGCGTAGAAGCAGACTGGCTGGGGCTAGAGCAGACTGGCTGAGGTTAGAGCAGACTGGCTGGGGCTTAGAGCAGACTGGCTGGGGCTAGAGCAGACTGGCTGGGGTTAGAGCAGACCTGGCTGGGGTTAGAGCAGACTGGCTGGGGCTAGAGCAGACTGGCTGGGGTTAGAGCAGACTGGCTGGGTAGAGCAGACTGGCTGGGGTTAGAGCAGACTGGCTGGGGATAGAGCAGACTGGCTGGGGCTAGAGCAGACTGGCTGGGGGCTAGAGCAGACTGGCTGGGGTTAGAGCAGACTGGCTGGGGCTAGAGCAGACTGGCTGGGGCTAGAGCAGACTGGGGTTAGAGCAGACTGGCTGGGGCTAGAGCAGACTGGCTGGGGCTAGAGCAGACTGGCTGGGGCTAGAGCAGACTGGCTGGGCTAGAGCAGACTGGCTGGGGTTAGAGCAGACTGGCTGGGGCTAGAGCAGACTGGCTGGGGTTAGAGCAGACTGGCTGGGGTTAGAGCAGACTGGCTGGGGTTAGAGCAGACTGGCTGGGGTTAGAGCAGACTGGCTGGCTGGGTTAGAGCAGACTGGCTGGGGTTAGAGCAGACTGGCTGGGTTAGAGCAGACTGGCTGGGGCTAGAGCAGACTGCTGGGGCTAGAGCAGACTGGCTGGGGCTAGAGCAGACTGGCTGGGTTAGAGCAGACTGGCTGGGGGCTAGAGCAGACTGGCTGGGGCTAGAGCAGACTGGCTGGGGTTAGAGCAGACTGGCTGGGGTTAGAGCAGACTGGCTGGGGTTAGAGCAGACTGGCTGGGGCTAGAGCAGACTGGCTGGGGTTAGAGCAGACTGGCTGGGGCTTAGAGCAGACTGGCTGGGGCTAGAGCAGACTGGCTGGGGTTAGAGCAGACTGGCTGGGGCTAGAGCAGACTGGCTGGGGCTAGAGCAGACTGGCTGGGGCTAGAGCAGACTGGCTGGGGTTAGAGCAGACTGGCTGGGGTTAGAGCAGACTGGCTGGGGCTAGAGCAGACTGGCTGGGGGCTAGAGCAGACTGGCTGGGGTTAGAGCAGACTGGCTGGGGTTAGAGCAGACTGGCTGGGGTTAGAGCAGACTGGCTGGGGCTAGAGCAGACTGGCTGGGGTTAGAGCAGACTGGCTGGGGTTAGAGCAGACTGGCTGGTGGTTAGAGCAGACTGGCTGGGGCTAGAGCAGACTGGCTGGGTTAGAGAGCAGACTAAGAGCAGACTGCTGGGTTAGAGCAGACTGGCTGGGCTAGAGCAGACTGGCTGGGGTAGAGCAGACTGGCTGGGGCTAGAGCAGACTGGGGTTAGAGCAGACTGGCTGGGGTTTTTTTTTTTTTTAGAGCAGACTGGCTGGGGTTAGAGCAGACTGGCTGGGGCTGTGGGGTTAGAGCAGACTGGCTGGGGCTAGAGCAGACTGGCTGGGGTTAGAGCAGACTGGCTGGGGTTAGAGCAGACTGGCTGGGGTTAGAGCAGACTGGCTGGGGTTAGAGCAGACTGGCTGGGGTTAGAGCAGACTGGCTGGGCTAGAGCAGACTGGCTGGGGCTAGAGCAGACTGGCTGGGGTTAGAGCAGACTGGCTGGGGCTAGAGCAGACTGTGGGGTTAGAGCAGACTGGCTGGGGTTAGAGCAGACTGGCTGGGGTTAGAGCAGACTGGCTGGGGTTAGAGCAGACTGCTGGGCTGAGCAGACTGGCTGCTAGAGCAGACTGGCTGGGGTTAGAGCAGACTGGCTGGGGCTAGAGCAGACTGGCTGGGGCTAGAGCAGACTGGCTGGGGCTAGAGCAGACTGGCTGGGGCTAGAGCAGACTGGCTGGGGGCTAGAGCAGACTGGCTGGGGCTAGAGCAGACTGGCTGGGGCTAGAGCAGACTGGCTGGGGTTAGAGCAGACTGGCTGGGGTTAGAGCAGACTGGCTGGGGTTAGAGCAGACTGGCTGGGGCTTAGAGCAGACTGGCTGGGGTTAGAGCAGACTGGGCTGGGGCTAGAGCAGACTGGCTGGGGCTAGAGCAGACTGGCTGGAGTTAGAGCAGACTGGCTGGGGTTAGAGCAGACTGGCTGGGGCTAGAGCAGACTGGTGGGCTAGAGCAGACTGGCTGGGGTTAGAGCAGACTGCGGGGCTAGAGCAGACTGGCTGGGGTTAGAGCAGACTGGCTGGGGCTTAGAGCAGACTGGCTGGGGTTAGAGCAGACTGGTGGGGCTAGAGCAGACTGGCTGGGGTTAGAGCAGACTGGCTGGGGCTTAGAGCAGACTGGACTGGGGCTAGAGCAGACTGGCTGGGTTTAGAGCAGACTGGCTTGTGGCTAGAGCAGACTGGCTGGGGCTAGAGCAACGGCTGTTAGAGCAGACTGGCTGGGGCTAGAGCAGACTGGCTGGGGTTAGAGCAGACTGGCTGGGGGCTAGAGCAGGACTGGCTGGGGCTAGAGCAGAACTGGCTGGGGCTAGAGCAGACTGGCTGGGGCTAGAGCAGACTGGCTGGGGCTAGAGCAGACTGGCTGGGGTTAGAGCAGACTGGCTGGGGTTAGAGCAGACTGGCTGGGGGTTAGAGCAGACTGGCTGGGGTTAGAGCAGACTGGCTGGGGTTAGAGCAGACTGGCTGGGGTTAGAGCAGACTGGCTTGGGCTAGAGCAGACTGGCTGGGGCTTAGAGCAGACTGGCTGGGGCTAGAGCAGACTGCTGGGGCTAGAGCAGACATGGCTGGGGCTAGAGCAGACTGGCTGGGGTCTAGAGAAGACTGGGAGTTAGAGCAGACTGGCTGGGGCTAGAGCAGACTGGCTGGGGCTAGAGCAGACTGGCTGGGGTTAGAGCAGACTGGCTGGGGTTAGAGCAGACTGGTGGGCTTAGAGCAGACTGGCTGGGAGTTAGAGCAGACTGGCTGGGGTTAGAGCAGACTGGCTGGGGCTAGAGCAGACTGGCTGGGGCTAGAGCAGACTGGCTGGGGTTAGAGCAGACTGGCTGGGCTAGAGCAGACTGGCTGGGGGTAGAGCAGACTGCGGGCTAGAGCAGACTGGCTGGGGCTAGAGCCAGACCTGCGCTGGCGGTTAGAGCAGACTGGCTGGGGGTTAGAGCAGACTGGCTGGGGTTAGAGCAGACTGGCTGGGGCTAGAGCAGACTGGCTGGGGCTAGAGCAGACTGGCCTGGGGCTAGAGCAGACTGGCTGGGGCTAGAGCAGACTGGCTGGGCTAGAGCAGACTGGCTGGGGCTAGAGCAGACTGGCTGGGGCTAGAGCAGACTGGCTGGGGTTAGAGCAGACTGGCTGGGGTTAGAGCAGACTGGCTGGGGCTTAGAGCAGACTGGCTGGGGTTAGAGCAGACTGGCTGGGGCTAGAGCAGACTGGCTGGGGTAGAGCAGACTGGCTGGGGTTAGAGCAGACTGGCTGGGGTTAGAGCAGACTGGCTGGGGTCTAGAGCAGACTGGCTGGGGCTAGAGCAGACTGGCTGGGGTTAGAGCAGACTGGCTGGGGTTAGAGCAGACTGGCTGGGGTTAGAGCAGACTGGCTGGGGCTAGAGCAGACTGGCTGGGGCTAGAGCAGACTGGCTGGGGCTAGAGCAGACTGGCTGGGGCTAGAGCAGACTGGCTGGGGCTAGAGCAGACTGGCTGGGGTTAGAGCAGACTGGCTGGGGTTAGAGCAGACTGGCTGGGGCTAGAGCAGACTGGCTGGGGTTAGAGCAGACTGGCTGGGGTTAGAGCCAGACTGGCTGGGGCTAGAGCAGACTGGCTGGGGCTAGAGCAGACTGGCTGGGGCTAGAGCAGACTGGCTGGGGTTAGAGCAGACTGGCTGGCGTAGAGCAGACTGGCTGGGGCTAGAGCAGCTGGCTGGGGCTAGAGCAGATGGCTGGGGCTAGCGCAAGACTGGCTGGAGCTAGAGCAGACTGGCTGGGGTAGAGCCAGACTGGGCTGGGGCTAGAGCAGACTGGCTGGGGTTAGAGCAGACTGGCTGGGGTTATGAGCAGACTGGCTGGGGCTAGAGCAGACTGGCTGGGGCTAGAGCCAGACTGGCTGGGGTGCTAGAGCAGACTGGCTGAGGTTAGAGCAGACTGGCTGGGGGGCTTAGAGGCAGACTGGCTGGGGTTAGAGCAGAATGGCTGGGGCTCTAGGCAGACTGGCTGGGGCTAGAGCAGGACTGGCTGGGGTTAGAGCAGACTGGCTGGGGCTAGAGCAGACTGGCTGGGGTTAGAGCAGACTGGCTGGGGTTAGAGCAGACTGGCTGGGGTTAGAGCAGACTGGCTGGGGCTTAGAGCAGACGGTGGGGTTAGAGCAGACTGGGGCTAGAGCAGACTGGCTGGGGCTAGAGCAGACTGGCTGGGCTAGAGCAGACTGGCTGGGGCTAGAGCAGACTGGCTGGGGCTTAGAGCAGACTGGCTGGGGCTAGAGCAGACTGGCTGGGGCTAGAGCAGACTGGCTGGGGTTAGAGCAGACTGGTGGGGCTAGAGCAGACTGGCTGGGGTTAGAGCAGACTGGTGGGGTAGAGCAGACTGGCTGGGGTTAGAGCAGACTGGCTGGGGCTAGAGCAGACTGGTGGGGCTAGAGCAGACTGGCTGGGGCTTAGAGCAGACTGGCTGGGGCTAGAGCAGACTGGCTGGGGCTAGAGCAGACTGGCTGGGGCTAGAGCAGACTGGCTGGGGCTTAGAGCAGACTGGCTGGGCTAGAGCAGACTGGCTGGGGTTAGAGCAGACTGGCTGGGGCTTAGAGCAGACTGGGGCTTAGAGGCTGGGGTAGAGCAGACTGGCTGGGGTTAGAGCAACTGGCTGGGGTTAGAGCAGACTGGCTGGGGCTAGAGCAGACTGGCTGGGGCTAGAGCAGACTGGGGTTAGAGCAGACTGGCTGGGGTTAGAGCAGACTGGCTGGGGCTAGAGCAGACTGGCTGGGGCTAGAAGCAGACTGGCTGGGGTTAGAGCAGACTGGGGCTGGGGTTAGAGCAGACTGGCTGGGGTTAGAGCAGACTGGCTGGGGCTAGAGCAGACTGGCTGGGGTTAGAGCAGACTGGCTGGGGTTAGAGCAGACTGGCTGGGGTGGCTAGAGCAGACTGGCTGGGGTAGATAGAGCAGACTGGCTGGGGTTAGAGCAGACTGGCTGGGGCCGATGGAGTTAGAGCAGACTAGGGGGTTAGAGCAGACTGGCTGGGGCTAGAGCAGACTTTTGGGTGGCTGGGGTTTTTTTTTTTTTTAGAGCAGACTGGCTGGGGTTAGAGCAGACTGGCTGGGGCCTAGAGCAGACTGGCTGGGGTTAGAGCAGACTGGCTGGGGTTAGAGCAGACTGGCTGGGGTTAGAGCAGACTGGCTGGGGTTAGAGCAGACTGGTGGGGCTAGAGCAGACTGGCTGGGGCTTAGAGCAGACTGGCTGGGGTTAGAGCAGACTGGGGCTAGAGCAGACTGGCTGGGGTTAGCGCAGACTGGCTGGGGCTAGAGCAGACTGGTGGGGTTAGAGCAGACTGGCCTGGGGCTAGAGCAGACTGGCTGGGGCTAGAGCAGACTGGCTGGGGCTAGAGCAGACTGGCTGGGGCTAGAGCAGACTGGCTGGGGTCTAGAGCAGACTGGCTGGGGCTAGAGCAGACTGGCTGGGGTTAGAGCAGACTGGCTGGGGCTAGAGCAGACTGGCTGGGGTTAGAGCAGACTGGCTGGGGCTAGAGCAGACTGGCTGGGGTCTAGAGCAGACTGGCTGGGGTTAGAGCAGACTGGCTGGGGTTAGAGCAGACTGGCTGGGGTTAGAGCAGACTGCTGGGGCTGTAGAGCAGACTCGGCTGGGGCTAGAGCAGACTGGGGGTTAGAGCAGACTGGCTGGGGCTTAGAGCAGATGGCTGGGGCTTAGAGCAGACTGGCTGGGGCTAGAGCAGACTGGCTGGGGCTAGAGCAGACTGGAGGCTCTAGAGCAGACTGGCTGGGGCTTAGAGCAGACTGGCTGGGTTAGAGCAGACTCGGCTGGGGTTAGAGCAGACTGGCTGGGGTTAGAGAGACTGGCTGGGGTTAGAGCAGACCTGGGCTGGGGCTTAGAGCAGACTGGCTGGGGTTAGAGCAGGACTGGCTGGGGTTAGAGCAGACTGGCTGGGGCTAGAGCAGACTGGCTGGGGCTTAGAGCAGACTGGTGGGGCTTAGAGCAGACTGGCTGGGTTAGAGCAGACTGGCTGGGGCGGCTAGAGCCAGACTGGCTGGGGCTAGAGCAGACTGGCTGGGGTTAGAAGCAGACTGGGGCTAGAGCAGACTGGCAGGGGCTAGAGCAGACTGGCTGGGGTCTAGAGCAGACTGGCTGGGGCTAGAGCAGACTGGCTGGGGCTAGAGCAGACTGGAGGCTAGAGCAGACTGGCTGGGGCTAGAGCAGACTGGCTGGGGGTTAGAGCAGACTGGCTGGGGGCTAGAGCAGACTGGCCTGGGGCTTAGAGCAGACTGGCTGGGGTTAGAGCAGACTGGCTGGGGCTAGAGCAGACTGGCTGGGGCTAGAGCAGACTGGCTGGGGCTTAGAGCAGACTGGCTGGGGCTAGAGCAGACTGGCTGGGGTCTAGAGCAGACTGGCTGGGGCTTAGAGCAGACTGGCTGGGGTTAGAGCAGACTGGCTGGGGCTAGAGCAGACTGGCTGGGGCTAGAGCAGACTGGCTGGGGCTAGAGCAGACTGGCTGGGGCTAGAGCAGACTGGCTGGGGCTAGAGCAGACTGGCTGGGGCTTAGAGCAGACTGGCTGGGGCTAGAGCAGACTGGGCTGGGGTAGAGCAGACTGGCTGGGGGTTAGAGCAGACTGGCTGGGGCTAGAGCAGACTGGCTGGGGTTAGAGCAGACTGGCTGGGGCTAGAGCAGACTGGCTGGGGCTTAGAGCAGACTGGCTGGGGTTTAGAGCAGACTGGCTGGGGCTAGAGCAGACTGGCTGGGGTTAGAGCAGACTGGCTGGGGCTAGAGCAGACTGGCTGGGGCTAGAGCAGACTGGCTGGGGTTAGAGCAGACTGGCTGGGGCTAGAGCAGACTGGCTGGGGCTAGAGCAGACTGGCTGGGGTTAGAGCAGGACTGGCTGGGGCTTAGAGCAGACTGGCTGGGGCTAGAGCAGACTGGCTGGGGTTAGAGCAGACTGGCTGGGGTTAGAGCAGACTGGCTGGGGGTTAGAGCAGACTGGCTGGGGCTAGAGCAGACTGGCTGGGAGCTTAGAGCAGACTGGCTGGGGCTAGAGCAGACTGGCTGGGGCTTAGAGCAGATGCTGGAGTTAGAGCAGACTGGCTGGGGCTAGAGCAGACTGGCTGGGGTTAGAGCAGATTGCTGGGGAATAGAGCAAAGACTGGCTGGGGCTAGAGCAGACTGAGGCTGGGGTTAGAGCATAGACTGGCTGGGGCTAGAGCAGACTGGCTGGGGCTAGAGCAGACTGGCTGGGTTAGAGCAACACTGGCTGGGGCTAAGAGCAGACTGGAGTTAGAGCAGACTGGCTGGGGCTAGAGCAGACTGGCTGGGTAGGGTTAGAGCAGACTGGCTGGGGTTTTTTAGAGCAGACTGTGGCTGGGTTAGAGCAGACTGGCTGGGTTAGAGCGGCAGACGGGTGGGGCTAGAGCAGACTGGCTGGAGTTAGAGCAGGACTGCTGGGGCTTAGAGCAGACCTGGGGCTAGAGCAGACTGGACTGGGGTTAGAGCAGAACTGGCTGGGGCTTAGAGCCAGACTGGCTGGGGCTAGAGCAGACTGGCTGGGGCTAGAGCAGACTGGCTGGCTGAGCAGATGGTAGTCTAGAGCAGACTAGGCTGGGGTAGAGCAACTGGTGGAGTTAGAGCAACTGGCTGGGGCTAGAGCAGACTGGCTGGGGTTAGAGCAGACTACTGGCTGGGGGTTAGAGCAGACTGGCTGGGGTTAGCAGACTGGTCTGGGGTTAGAGCAGACCTGGCTGGGGTTTAGAGCAGACTGGCTGGGCTAGAGCAGACTGGCTGGGGTTAGAGCAGACTGGCTGGGGGTTGTTTTTTTTTTTAGAGCAGACCGGGGTCTGGCTGGGGGTTAGAGCAGACTGGCTGGGGCTAGAGCAGACTGGCTGGGTCTAGAGCAGACTGGCTGGGGTTAGAGCAGACTGGCTGGGCCTAGAGCAGACTGGCTGGGGCTAGAGCAGACTGGCTGGGGGCTAGAGCAGACTGGCTGGGGGTTAGAGCAGACTGGCTGGGCTAGAGCGGACTGGCTGGGGCTAGAGCAGACTGGCTGGGGTTAGAGCAGACTGCTGGGGGCTAGAGCAGACTGGCTGGGGTTAGAGCAGACTGGCTGGGGCTAGAGCAGACTGGCTGGGGTTAGAGCAGACTGGCTGGGGCTAGAGCAGACTGGCTGGGTTAGAGCAGACTGGCTGGGGCTAGAGCAGACTGGCTGGGGTTAGAGCAGACTGGGGCTAGAGCAGACTGGCTGGGGTTAGAGCAGACTGGCTGGGGTTAGAGCAGACTGGCTGGGGTTAGAGCAGACTGGGGCTAGAGCAGACTGGCTGGGGTTAGAGCAGACTGGCTGGGGCTTAGAGCAGACTGGCTGGGGTCTAGAGCAGACTGGCTGGGGCTAGAGCAGACTGGCTGGGGCTAGAGCAGACTGGCTGGGGCTCTAGAGCAGACTGGCTGGGGCTAGAGCAGACTGGCTGAGGTTAGAAGCAGACTGGCTTGGGCTAGAGCAGACTGGCTGGGGCTAGAGCAGACTGGCTTGGGGCTAGAGCAGACTGGCTGGGGCTAGAGCAGACTGGCTGGGGCTAGAGCAGACTGGCTGGGGTTAGAGCAGACTGGCTGGGGTTAGAGCAGACTGGCTGGGGTTAGAGCAGACTGGCTGGGGCTTAGAGCAGACTGGCTGGGGCTAGAGCAGACTGGCTGGGGCTTAGAGCAGACTGGCTGGGGCTAGAGCAGACTGGCTGGGGCTAGAGCAGACTGGCTGGGGCTAGAGCAGACTGGCTGGGTTAGAGCAGGACTGGCTGGGGCTAGAGCAGACTGGCTGGGGCTAGAGCAGACTGGCTGGGGTTAGAGCAGACTGGCTGGGGCTTAGAGCAGACTGGCTGGGGCTTAGAGCAGATGGCTGGGGCTAGAGCAGACTGCTGGGAGTTAGAGCAGACTGGCTGGGGCTAGAGCAGACTGGCTGGGGCTAGAGCAGACTGGCTGGGGCTAGAGCAGACTGGCTGGGGCTAGAGCAGACTGGCTGGGGCTTAGAGCAGACTGGCTGGGGGCTAGAGCAGACTGGCTGGGGCTAGAGCAGACTGGCTGGGGCTAGAGCACAGACTGCTGGGGTCTAGGCAGACTGGCTGGGGCTAGAGCAGACTGGCTGGGGTTAGAGCAGACTGGCTGGGGCTAGAGCAGACTGGCTGGGGCTAGAGCAGACTGGCTGGGGTTAGAGCAGACTGACTGGGGTAGAGCAGACTGGCTTGAGTGGTTAGAGCAGACTGGCTGGGGCTAGAGCAGACTGGCTGGGGCTTAGAGCAGACTGGCTGGGGGCTAGAGCAGACTGGCTGGGGCTAGAGCAGACTGGCTGGGTGTTAGAGCAGACTGGCTGGGGTTAGAGCAGACTGGCTGGGGTAGAGCAGACTGGCTGGGGTTAGAGCAGACTGGCAGGGGCTAGAGAGGACTGGCTGGGGTTAGAGCAGACTGGCTGGGGTTAGAGCAGACTGGTGGGGCTAGGCAGACTTGGCTGGGGCTAGAGCAGACTGGCTGGGGTTAGAGCAGACTGGCTAGGGGTAGAGCAGACTGGCTGGGGTTAGAGCAGACTGGCTGGGGCTAGAGCAGGACTGGCTGGGGTTAGAGCAGACTGGCTGGGGTTAGAGCAGACTGGCTGGGGCTAGAGCAGACTGGCTGGGGTCTAGAGCAGACTGGCTGGGGCTAGAGCAGACTGGCTGGGGCTTAGAGCAAGACTGGCTGGGGGCTAGAGCAGACTGGCTGGGGCTAGAGCAGACTGGCTGGGGTTAGAGCAAGACTGGCTGGGGCTAGAGGCAGACTGGCTGGGGCTAGAGCAGACTGGCTGGGGCTAGAGCAGACTGGCTGGAGGGTTAGAGCAGACTGGCTGGGGTTTAGAGCAGGACTGGCTGGGGCTAGAGCAGACTGGCTGGGGTTAGAAGCAGACTGGCTGGGGTTAGAGCAGACTGGCTGGGGCTAGAGCAGACTGGCTGGGGTTAGAGCAGACATGGCTGGGGTTAGAGCAGACTTGCTGGGTTGAGTAGAGCAGACTGGCTGGGGCTAGAGCAGACTGGCCTAGAGCAGACTGGTGGGCTAGAGCAGACTGGCTGGGGCTAGAGCAGACTGGCTGGGGTTAGAGCAGACTGGCTGGGGTTAGAGCAGACTTGCTGGGGTTAGAGCAGACTTGGGGGCTGCAGCTGAGGGGCTAGAGCAGACTGGCTTGGGGTTAGAGCAGACTGGCTGGGGCTAGAGCAGACTGGCTGGGGCTAGAGCAGACTGGCTGGGGCCTACGGTTGAGCAGACTGGCTGAGTGGGGTTAGAGCAGAGATAGTTAGCAGACTGGCTGGGGCTAGAGCAGACTGGCTGGGGCTAGAGCAGACTGGCTGGGGTTAGAGCAGACTGGCTGGGGCTAGAGCAGACTGGCTGGGGTTAGAGCAGAAACTGGCTGGGGCTAGAGCAGACTGGCTGGAGTTAGAGCAGACTGGCTGGGGCTAGAGCAGACTGGGGCTAGAGCAACAGGGGCTAGAGCAGACTGGCTGGGTCTAGAGCAGACTGGCTGGGGTAGAGCAGACTGGCTGGGGTTAGAGCAGACTGGCTGGGAGTTAGAGCAGACTGGGGCTAGAGCAGACTGGCTGGGGCTAGAGCAGACTGGCTGGGGTTTAGAGCAGACTGGGGCTAGAGCAGACCTGGCTGGGGTTAGAGCAGAATGGTGCTAGAGCAGACTGGCTGGGCTAGAGCAGATGGCTGGGGCTAGAGCAGACTGGCTGGGGTTAGAGCAGACTGGTGGGGCTAGAAGCAGATGGCTGGGGGTTAGAGCCAGACTGGTGGGACTAAAGCAGACTGGTGGTGCTTAGAGCAGACTGGCTGGGCTAGAGCAGACTGGCTGGGGCCTAGAGCAGAGCTGGAGCTAGAGCAGACTGGCTGGGGTAGAGCAGACTGGTGGGGCTAGAGCAGACTGGCTGGGGTTAGAGCCACAGACTGGCCTGGGGTTAGAGCAGACTGGCTGGCTGGGGTTAGAGCAGATGGCTGGGGCTATTAGAGCAGACTGGCTGGGGCTAGAGCAGACTGGCTGGGGGGTTAGAGCAGACTGCTGGCTAGACAGGCTGGGCTAGAGCGACTGGCTGGGGTCTAGAGCAGACTGGCTGGGGTTAGAGCAGACTGGCTGGTCTAGAGCAGACTGGCTGGGGTGCTAGAGCAGACTGGCTGGGGGCTAGAGCAGGACTGGCTGGGGTTAGAGCAGACTGGCTGGGGGTTAGAGCAGACTGGCTGGGATTACATCAGACTGGCTGGGAAGTTAGAGCACTGGACTGGCTGCTGGGTTAGAGCAGACTGGCTGGGTTAGAGCAGACATTGGCTGGGGTTAGAGCAGACTGGCTGGGGCTTTAGAGCAGACTGGCTGGGTTTAGTTAGAGCAGACTGGCTGGGGCTAGAGCAGACTGGCTGGGGGCTAGAGCAGACTGGCTGGGGTTAGAGCAGACTGGCTGGGGCTTTAGAGCACTGGCTGGGGTTAGAGCAGACTGGCTGGGGCTAGAGCAGACTGGCTGGGATTACATCAGACTGGCTGGGATTACATCAGACTGGCTAGGGGTTAGAGCAGGACTGTCAGGGGTTAGAGCAGGGACTGGCTGGGGTTAGAGCAGACTGGCTGGGGAGTAGAGCAGACTGGCTGGGGTTAGAGCAGACAGGCTGGGGCTAGAGCAGACTGGCTGGGGTTTAGAGCAGACTGGCTTTGGGTTAGAGCAGACTGCTTTGGGTTAGAGCAGACTGGCTGGGGCTAGAGCAGACCTGGCTGGGCTAGAGCAGACTGGCTGGGGCAAGAGCAGACTGGCCTGGGGTTAGAGCAGACTGGCTGGGCCTAGAGAAAGACTGGCTGGGGCTTAGAGCCCCCAGGGGACTGGCTGGGGTTAAGCAGACAGGCTGGGGCTAGAGCAGACTGGTGCTGGGGTTAGAGCAGACTGTGCTGGGGCTAGAGCAGACTGGCTGGGGGGCTAGAGCAGACTGGCTGGGGCTAAGAGTCCAGACTGGCTGGGGCTAGAGCAGACTGGCTGGGGCTAGAGCAGACTGGCTGGGGTTTAGAGCAGACTGGTGGGGTTAGAGCAGACTGGCTGGGGCTAGAGCAGACTGGCTGGGGCTTTTAGAGCAGACTGGCTGGGGTTAGAGCAGACTGGCTGGGGTTTTTAGAGCAGACAGACTGGCTGGGTTAGAGCAGACTGGGGCTAGAGCAGACTGGCTGGGGCTAGAGCAGACTGGCTGGGGCTAGAGCAGGACTGGCTGGGGGGTTAGAGCAGACTGGCTGGGGTTAGAGCAGACTGGCTGGGGCTAGAGCAGACTGGCTGGCTAGAGCAGACTGGCTGGGGTTTAGAGCAGACACTGGCTGGGGCTAGAGCAGACTGGCTGGGCTAGAGCAGACTGGCCTGGTTGGCAGGGGATTAGAGCAGACTGGTCTGGGGCTAGAGCCAGACTGGCTGGGGCTAGAGTCTCACTGGCTGGGGCAAGAGCAGACTGTGGCTGGGTGCTAGAGCAGACATGGCTGGGGTTTAGAGCAGACTGGCTGGGGAGAGCAGACTGGCTGGGGCTAGAGTAGAAGCAGACTGGCTGGGTTAGAGCAGACTGGCTGGGGCCTAGAGCAGACTGCTGGGGTTAGAGCAGACTGGCTGGGGTTAGAGATCAGACTGGCTGGGGTTACATCAGACTGGCTGGGGGGCTAGAGCAGACTGGCTGGGGTTTAGAGCAGACGGCTGGGAGTTAGAGCAGACTGGCTGGGGTTAAGAGCAGACTGGCTGGGGGTAAAAAAAGAGCTAGACTGGCTGGGGGTTAGAGCAGACTGGCTGGGGTTAGAGCAGGTGGGATACTGGACCTTGGGGTTAGAGCAGACTGGCTGGCTAAGGTTAGAGCAGACTGGCTGGGGCTAGAGCACGGGGACTGGCTGGGGGTTAGAGCAGACTGGCTGGGGTTAGAGCAGACTGGCTGGGGCCTAGAGCAGACTGGCTGGGGTTAGAGCAGACTGGCTAGGGGTTCGAGTAGCAGACTGGCTGGGGTAGAGCAGACTGGCTGGGGCTAGAGCAGACTGGCTGGGGTTTAAGCAGACTGGGGCTAGAGACTGGCTGGGGCTAGAGCAGACTGGCTGGGCTAGAGCAGACTGGCTGGGGTTTTAGAGCAGACAGGGCTGGAGTTAGAGCAGACTGGCTGGGGTTAGAGCAGACCTGGCTGGGGCTTAGAGCAGACTGGCTGTGGTTAGAGCAGACTGGCTGGGGTTAGAGCAGACTGGGCAGGATAGAGCACCTTGGTGGTGGGGTTTTAGAGCAGACTGGCTGGGGTTAGAGCATACAGGGCTGGGGTTAGAGCAGACTGGCTGGGTGTTAGAGCAGACTGGCTGGGGTAGAGCAGACTGCTGGGGTTAGAGTGCAGACTGCTTGGGTTTAGAGCAGACATGGCTGGGCTAGAGCAGACTGGCTGGGGCTAAAAAGCAGACAGCTGGGGTTAGAGAGCACTGGCTGGGGTTAGAGCAGACTGGACTGGAGCTAGAGCAGACTGGCATGGGGCTAGAGCAACTGGCTGGGGCACTAGAGCAGACTGGCTGGGCTAGAGCAGACTGGCTGGGGCTAGAGCAGACTGGCTGGGGCTAGCGAGCTGGAGTTTAGGGACGATGGCTGGGGTAGAGCAGTACTGCTGGGGTTAGAGCAGACTGGCTGGGGTTAGAGCAGACTGGCTGGATGGCTAGAGCAGACTGGCTGGGGTCTAGAGCAGACTGCTGGGGTTAGAGCAGACTGGCTGGGGTTAGAGCAGACTGGCTGGGGCTAGAGCAGACTGGCTGGGGTTAGAGCAGACAGGCTGGGTTAGAGCAGACTGGCTGGGGTTAGAGCAGAACTGGCTGGGGCTAGAGCAGACTGGCTGGGGTTAGAGCAGGACTGGCTGGGGCTAGAGCAGACTGCTGGGGTTTTAGAGCAGACTGGCTGGGGGCTGGCAGACTGGCTGGTGTTGGCTAGAGCAGACTGTGGGGCTAGAGCAGATGGCTGGGGTAGAGCAGACTGGCTGGGTGCTAGCAGTCAAGACTGGATGTGCTGGGTTAGAGAGCAGACTGCTGGGGTTTCTAGAGCAGACTGGCTGGGGTTAGAGCAGACTGGCTGGGGTTAGAGCAGACTGGCTGGGCTAGAGCAGACTGGCTGGGGCTAGAGCAGACTGGCTGGGTTATAGCAGTGGCTGGGGTAGAGCAGACTGGCTGGGGACAAGAGCAGACTGGCTGGGGTTCGAGATGACTCAGACTGGCTGGGGCTAGAGCAGACTGGCTGGGGTTTAGAGCAGACTGGCTGGGGTTAGAGCAGATGGCTGGGGCTAGAGCAGACTGGCTGGGGTAGAGCAGACAGGTCTGGGGCTAGAGCAGACTGGCTGAGGGTTAGAGCAGCTGGCTGGGGCTAGAGCAGACTGGCTGGGGTTTAGAGCAGACTGGCCCTGGGGCAAAGAGCAGCGATGGCTGGGGCTAGAGCAGACTGGCTGGGGTTAGAGCAGACTGCGGGGCTAGAGCAGACTGGCTGGGTTAGAGCAGAAACTGGCGGGGTTAGAAGCAGACTGGTGCTGGGGCTAGAGCAGACTGGTGGGGTAGCAGACTGGCTGGGGCTAGATCAGACTGGAGTTAGAGCAGACTGGCTGGGGTTAGAGCAGGACTGGGGTTAGAGCAGACAGTGGCTGGGGTTCTAGAGCAGACTGGCTGGGGTTAGGCAGACTGCTAGTTGGGTTAGAGCAGACTGGCTAGGGTGTTAGAGCAGACTGGCTGGGGTTAGAGCAGACTGGCTAGATCAGACTGGCTGGGGCTAGAGCAGACTGGCTGGGGCTAGAGCGACTGGCTTGGGTTAGAGCAGACTTGGCTGGGGTTAGAGCAGACTGGCTGGGGCTAGAGCACAGACAGGCTGGGGCTAGAGCAGACTGGCTGGGCTAGAGCAGATGGCTGACTGGGCTAGAGCAGACTGGCTGGGTTAGAGCAGACTGGCTGGGGTTTAGAGGCAGACTGGCTGGGGTAGAGCAGACTGCTGATGGGCTTAGAGAGCAGACTGGCTGGGGCTAGAGCAGACTGGCTGGGGCTAGAGCACTGACTGGATGGGGTTAAGGCAACTGCAGAGGTTTAAGAGCAGATTGGCTTGGGTTAGAGCAGACTGGCTGGGGTTAGAGCAGACTGGCTGGGGGTTTAGAGCAGACTGGCTGGGTTAGAGCAGACTGCTGGGGTTATAGACAGACTGGCTGGGGTTAGAGCAAGACTGGCTTGGGGTTTAGAGCAGACTGGCTGGGGTTCTTAGAGCAGACAGGCTGGGGCTAGAGCAGACTGGCTGGGGTAGAGCAGACTGGCTGGGCTGGGTTAGAGAAGAGACGGCTGGGGCTAGAGCAGACTGGCTGGGGCTAGAGCAGACTGGCTGGGGGCTAGAGCAGACTGGCTGGGTGCTTAGAGCAGATGGCTGGGGCTAGAGCAGACTGGCTGGGGTAGAGCAGACTAGCTAGAGCCGACTGGCTGGGGTTAGAGCAGACTGGCTGGGGTTCAAGAGCAGACTGGCTGGGGTTAGAGCAGACTGGGGGTTTTTAGAGCAGACAGATGGCTGGGTTAGAGCAGACAGGACTGGGGTTATTAGAGAGACCTGGGGCTAGAGCAGACTGGCTGAGGGGTTAGAGCAGACTGGCTTGGGGCTAGAGCAGACTGGCTGGGGTTTTTTTAGAGCAGACTGGCTGGGGCTAGAGCAGACTGGCTGGGATTAGAGCGACAGGCTGCTGCCACTGGCACTGGGTTAGAGACTGGCTGGGGCTTAGAGCAGACTGGCTGGGGTTTTAGAGCAGGGACTGGCTGGGGCCTAGAGCAGGACTGGCTGTGGGTATAGAGCATCTGATGGCTGGGGCTAGAGCAGACTGGCTGGGGTCTAGAGCAGACTGGCTGGGGTTAGAGCAGATTGGCTGGGTTTAGAGCAGACTGGCTGGGGTTAGAGCAGACTGAGGCTGGGGTTAGAGCAGACTGGCTGGGTTAGTTAGAGCAGACTGGCTGGGCTAGAGCAGGACTGGCTGGCAGGGGCTAGAGCGATGGCTGGGCCTTAGCCAGCATACTGGCTGGGGTGTAGAGCAGACTGGCTGGCTTGGATTACATCAGACTGGCTAGGGGATTAGAGCAGACAGGCTGCTGGGCTAGAGCAGACTGGATCTAGAGCAGACAGTTGGGTTAGAGCAGACTGGGGCTAGTTATAGAGCAGACTGGCTGGGTTTTAGAGCAGACTGGCTGGGGTTAGAGCAGACTGGCTGGGGCTAGAGCAGACTGGCTGGGAGGTTTAGAGCAGACTGGCTGGGCTAGAGCAGACTGGCTGGGGTTAGAAAGCAGACTGGCTGGGGCTAGAGCAGACTGGCTGGAAGGCTAGAGCAGACTGGCTGGGGTTAGAGCAGACTGGCTGGGGCTAGAGCAGACTGGCTGGGGTAGAGCAGACTGCAGGCTGGGGCTAGAGCAGGGGACTCGAATGCTGGGG